>PVKA01042028.1:0-17676 GCA_004027165.1 Ctenomys sociabilis
TTAATATGGTTTTACTTTTTATACTTCATTTTCATACTTTTCTGCTGGATGGTTAAGACAAAGACAAAGCAAGACCTACATAACAAGAAATGTAACTTTTGTATCTGATAAATTCAGTCAAATCCCCTCAGGATTTAATCTGAAACCTTTGTTTCAGTTTGTTGATCCTTTGCCAATGTCAACCATGTGGGTGAGTCACAGTCGTTGCTTGACCAGTTTGCTCTCTGTGACAGTCTGAGAGAATGTTTTCTTTCCATATGACTCTCCTTAGGCACACTCTACATTATCAGTGGAGTAAGTGCTTCCATAGAAAGCGCAAGGGCCTGAGTTCAATCCTTGGCTCTGAAAAAAAAAAAAAAAAAGGTATGTCTGCAACTTTTCTGTCATTATTACAAACATAGATGACAAGAGAATGAATGAATGTGGCTATGTTCTAACTTGCAGATACATAAATTTGTTTTTATTATTATTATTTTTTTTTTTGGTGGAACCAGAAATTGAACTCAGGCCCTTGCACTTGCCAGAGAGGTGCTTGTTCTACTGAGCCATCTGCCCGGCCCCAAAATACAGAAATCTAGGTTTTTGATACATCATCAAATATTATCCTTATTTGTGTAAATCATTTATTTCTTTCCTTTTAATTTTATTTTTTATACTGGAATCTAAAGCGGGGCTTTGTACTTGCCAGACAAGTGCTATGACACTGAGCTATATCTCTGGCCTAACCATTTCAAAATGCTAAAATCATTGTCAGCTTTCAGACTACACAAAAAAGTCAGGGGGGCATATCTGGGAGATGGTTATGGAAACTCTGTTTTATACCAATTAAGACCATTATCTAAGTTTCATTTCCATAACTGCACAATGAGAATGAGCTCCAGCAAGAGTTTCATGTGTTTCATTGCTTATAGTAGCATTTTTGTTTTGTAAGTAAGTATTATACTGTGAGGAATTACACCAAACTTTTCAGTCTTAGACTCAATATATGTATTGAGGTCTAAATAAATACATACTGGAAATAAAATCCTCTACACTTTTGAACTTGGAAAAATTTTCTATTTGTTTTTTATGTATCTCCTTTTATTCTGCTTAGCATCCTAAAGGAATAGTATTCTAGTGATCAAAAATATTTCATATATTAGTATATATAGTTACTTTTATATTTTAGAATATATTAGTACCTTGATGATAACAGTTAATATATGTACCTGTATATTTCTTTTCTTTCTCTTTTTAATAAAAACATTAATATGTCCAATCCAGTGAATCTGCATTTTGAACTTAGTAAACTAATTTTCTGGGAACAACAAATATAATTTTCAAGAATGAAAGAGAAGGGCTGGGGAGATAGCTCAGTAGAATAAGTGCCTGCCTGAAAAGCTCTGGATCCTGAGTTCAATCCCCAGCAAAGAAAGAAAGAAAGAAAGAAAGAAAGAAAGAAAGAAAGAAAGAAAGAAAGAAAGAAAGAAAGAAAGAAAGAAAGAAAGAAAGAAAATAGTAAATGGGGAAAATTTGGGGCTCTTTGCTGTAGTTGGAAAAGAATATATTTGTGTACTTATGCCTCTGGTAAGCTCATGGTGGTGGAGACATGGACAGGGTACAGGAAATACAGGTAAGGGAATGGTTAGGAAAAGAAACAGCTCCATGGTATCTGTCAGTTTTCCCCTAAAGACATTTTCTCATTCAATTATTCAGAGTTGGGTTTTACTGTTTAGTTTGAATCCTAACCAATATAATAGTCTAGGATAGTGCTTTGTTTTACAATAATAGTATTAGACTATACACAATGTCCTATATCTTGCTTTTCAAAAAATTTAATGGTAACTTCCTTATATAGGTCTGTATTTGCTTCCTAGACCACAGATGCAGTTTAATTTCTTGTAGTCTCTCTGCTTCTCTATAGTTCCAGATGTCAGACTGCTTAAGAACTATCTGTAGGGCTTCAATCTATGCTAAGGATATAACTGCCCATAATTAGTAATAAAAAAGAATTATGAAAAAAATAATTATGAAACATATTACTTTTCCAAACTCCTACTTACTTACAGACATTTGGTATTAGGTAGGTAAATCTTTTCATTAAACATTGTGAGGGCACTTTAATTTTTTTTTTTTTTTTTTTTTTTTTTGCTTAATTTTTCTGTTCACTTTTCCCCAATGCTCCATTTCTCTATCATGCAGTCATACAAAGTCTTAAGGTACTAGCATCAGCACCATGGCCTTCAACCAGGGTCAAATATCTAGGATTTGAAACCAGGTAATCCACATATTTCAGCCCATAATTTGTCCAAAGTCATAGTTAATGGTCAGAGCCAGAAGTCACTAAGAAAGCAAAATTAATATCTAAGATCTTAGCCAAGATTCATAAAGAAAAGCTAGCAAGGAGCAGAAAGGAAGGGAACAGGGTGTCAAATCCAAGCCAACGGAGTTAAACACCTCATATTGACAGTACTACTTCAAGATCATTGCAAAATTACTACTGATAATTTAGATATGGCTTCCTTAAAGACTGCTGACCAAGTCTTGGACCTGAGGAGCACACGGTCTGGAAAGTAGTAAGTGTGATATCAAGCATTCATTTGTATGTCTTCTTAGACAGCTCAGTTGTAATCTATACTTTCCCTTGTTAAAGTGTGCATTTCTAGCAATACAAGCCTAGATATAGATCTTTCCTCCTTGGGCAAGATATCTAAAGTATGTGAATCTCAGATAACTTATCTGTAAGATGGTGATAGTAATTCTTACCTTCAGAATTTTCAAAGACTTATAAGAAAATACATGTGAAAATCTTGGAAACTTGACAAAATAAATATGAAGAATGGGAAAATAAAATATAAAATTGAAGACAAATGTTGGATTGGAAAAACACTTCTGACAAATACTTAACAAAAATGTTAGTATCTCTAATAACCTAAGGGTTACAAATCAGTATTAAAAATACAAATAACACACATAGAAAATAATTGAAAGGACATACATAAGAAGATCACTAATAAAATTCACAATCTTCTTAAATATCATAAAATTGCAAGCTAAAAAAAAACAGAATTGCAAAGTAAATGGAGATGACATTTTTCAGGTATGTTGGAATTTTTTAAATTGATATTTGTGAGGATATTGGGAAAATGGTAATTCAGAGAGAGGAAGCAGAATTTTTTTAAGTAAAGAATTTGTCTTTAATATTTTAGATGAGAAAAACCTTTTAGTCAAATTTACTTTGAATAAACTATCAACTCGAGAGTATCACAAGTTCATGAAAATACATGTACAGTGATGTAAGTTAAAATTATTAAATTAAGTTTAAATATGTACCTATATAAAGATGTTATATTTATATATTTGCTATATAATTTATAGGCAAATTTGCATATTAATAGAAAAAAGTGAATTTACATAACTGCAAATGATATCTATTTCAGACAACTGGATTGGGGAACATAAGCAAAGCCTATAGGGATGATCATGTTCTCTCTGTCTCTATACATATATATGCACATAAAACATATCTTGTCATTATTTTTTAAGGAAGGGTCTACACGGTGTTCAGGGTCTCACTACTAGATCAGACTGATAGTGATCCACCTGTTTACAGCCTCCCAAGAGCTGGGATTATAGGAGTTCACCACCACACCCAGTCTCAATTGCCATGTCAGCATGCTTTGGGGGCAGGGCCAGTATTGCAGGCCCAGGGATTGCAGAAATTATAATCCACTGAGCTATTTAGCTGGCCTTTATCTTGTCATTTTCTAACTGACATGCTTTCATAATTTTCAAAGAAAAAATTCTTCATATTAGAAAAAGTATAGATCTTATTACATTAATGCTATCCTACAAACCAAAAGAAATTTAATATGATACACACATGCAAAGTGTTTTTTTCCTCCTTAAAATTATGTGTTAAGAAATGGAAAAAACATTGGTTCAAGACATATATATATATATATATATATATATATATATATATATATATATATATGGTAATTCTATGTTTAAAGTATAGAATCAGCTCTCTAGAATACTATGCTGGTCATTTTTCAATTACTGATAATTAATTATAAAAAAAATTTTATCTGGGTGTGCTACCAAATGCCTCTAATCCAAGCATTCTGGGAGGCTGAGGAAGAAAGAAAACAACTTCAAGGCCAGCCTTGGTAACTTAGCCCCTTTCTCAAAATAAAAAATAAATTCATTGAATAAAATAAATAAAATACTATGTATGTAACTCAATAAAAAGTTCCTGGGCTGAATCCCTAGTACTGGGCTGAGAAAGAATGAAGTTTTATTTTGGCATACAGTTTTGGAGGCTGTAGCCTGTGATCAATTGGATAATTGTTTTGGGCCTGAGATGAAGTAGCACATCATTGCAGAAGTGATTGGCTGAGCCAAAGTATTCACTAATATCCCAGAGTAAAATAAAGAAGAAAAAATGTGGTCTGATTATCCCCTTCAAGCCATGTCCACAATAACCAAGATGTCTTACTAACGCCTACCAAAAAGATCCCACCACCTTCCAACACCACAGACTAAAGACCAAAACTTTAACAGATGGGCTTCTAAAGGACATTCAAATCCAAACTACCACAAATTTATCAGAAATTTTGTCTTACAATTCTTATCTTTTTCCGTCATTATTCTCAGGCTAAAACATATTACACTAATAATCCTTCCAGAAACATGAAGCTACTCATGATACAATTTTAAACATGAATAGACTTTTCTCAAGTAGATCAGCACATTTTGTGAGATCAGTAAGATAAACATACATTCTCTCCATTTTATCATTTAAGAAAACATAATATATTATACTTTTATCAAAAAAAGAATTATGAAGAATCATGTTGAACTTGGAACAAATGGAACTGCAATATTACAGACACAGACATTTAGTGAAGTCAGCCTTCAGTGAGCTCTTTCTGTATCCTCTTTCTGTATTCAGTTACTTTGGTGCTGTCTATCAAGACACCCAAGGAAGAGTCTCTCCTAAGGAAACACCCTGCTTTCATGAAATAATGTGAAAAATGAATTTACACTGATAAGTGAAAAAATATATACAAGAATAAAACTAAATTTTAGGAATTGCTTTTATTTAACAAAAATAACCAATTTTTTCAGGTACTGGATACACTAAAACTAAGGTGATGGACCCTGTCCTCAGGTAAGATGAAGAATAAATAAGCAAGATGTACACTGAAGTATGTAATTACCATAATAAGATGAAGACACAGTGTTATAAGAGAAGTCTTACCAAGGGCAAGAATATTCTGGAAAAAGAAATATCCAAACTAGGGCTTACAGAGTGAATAGCATTAACCAAAGGTGTGTGGAAAGATAATATGAAAAGTGACTTGCTGAAGCCACATCATTCTTTTTATCCAAACTGTATGTATGGACATGATAGAACATGAAGCCAGAGACAAAGTCCAAGCCTTCCAACTTCCAGGTCCTTTCATTATTTCAAATATATTCCCCTTGCTTTTTAACCTCACTTTAGCTTCAATAGCTCATGGAAAACAACTGAAGTAGTAAGTCATAGAAAACCATAAATGTAAGGAAGAATGTGAGTAAGTATAGGCAGACAACTTGGGACATGGTTTTGTGAGATTTTTCTCTCAAAGACAAATATTTGGGACAAAACAGAATTCCAAGAAACAGTATATATGCCATTAAAGATTGTAGCTTTGGCAGGGCAGTAAATATTCAAACCCAATGTCCAAACAGAATAAATATCTGGTTAGTTTCTGCCAAAGCCAGCTTACAAACAACTAGTATATCTTCTGAAGTAAAAATAATCAGCTATAAATTTATCCATTTTCAGCTAAGCAAAACTTAAACAGGAATTTATAGATTTACATGCCTTTATTAGAGAAGGGAAAAGAGCTCAAGTCACTAACCCCCTCCCAAGTTTCCTACTTAAGAACCTAAAAAGAAGGAGCAAATTCAATCTAAAGTGAAAAGTAGAAAGTTACCAACAAATTCAACCTAAAGTAGAAAGTTACCAAAAATGGCCAAAAATCATCAACCTTTGAACAAAGTCCACTGAGATGAAACACACAGAAGACAGACAGAGACAGAGGTAGAGGAAGAGGCACAGACAGTGGGTAGCAGAGGCAGACAGGCAGACAGGCAGGCAGGCAGACAGACTGACAAAGACAGAAACATAGAAATTGATCACCAGAATCATGGATGAAAAAGGACACATCATAACTGATTCCATAAAAATTTTTAAAATTACAAGAGAATATTCTGAACAGTTTATGCAAAGAAAGTAAGCAATTTGGATAAAATGGAAAAATTCCTATAAAGGCAAAGATCACAAAAACTAACTCAAGAGGGCATACAAAATTTGAATAACATTATAATGAATAAAAATTAAAAAAAAATAAAAACACTTGTAGCAGTCCCAGCTGGATTTACTGGAGATTTCTTTTAAACATTTAGTAAAAAATAATGTCAATGTTTCATAAAAATCTTCCAGTAAATGAACAAAGAGAAAAGTAAGTCCCAATTCTTCATCTCAAATCCTGAAAGCACTGCGTAACTAGTCTGAACAAAACCTAGGAACAGAGAACTCACCTGATTCTGACATCCCTAGATCCCAGCTGGATTCTTATAGGAAAGTAGGAAGTTAAACATATTGTCCAAGTACATATTAGGAAAGTTCTAGAATCAACCTGAACCTCAGAAGTCCTTTAAATATTTAAGGATAGAGAAATTGAGAATATCCCATAACATGTAAACGGATAACCAAATTTTAGTTTATCGTCACAAGAGGTTAGTATTCATCAATTAGCAGGAATACACTATTATTAATATGTGTATCAACATTGATAAATATCAAAAGAATGGAATATACCAGTAAAAAGCATTTATATAAACATTTCAATGTGAACTAACATATGATGCAGAAAATAGGCCCCTGATTGTCTAAAGACAGAGAAATTTGTGAAAAATGAAAGGAAAGCATTACAACAGTAATTTTCCTGTTGCTGGGACAAAGTATTTAACACTCACAACTTGAAGGGACACAATTTTATTGTGTCTCCCAGTTTCAGCAAGTGTGGCCCATTGTCAGCAAGTTTTAAGCCATAAACCTCATCCTGAAAAGGCCTAAAGTAGACAACCTGCTTACATCAAGACACCCAGAAGCAGAAAAAGAAAAGACATACAAATACAATGTACACCTTTCTGAATCAAAGTCTAGTAACCTGCCCCTTTACATCAGGACAACCTCTGAAAGTGAAACTTTGGTGATCATTCTCATCCTCGAATGGTGAGCAAATAGCATTCTGCACATGGCTCCCAAAAGGTTCATGTCAGTCTCATTATGCAAACCATATTCAGTTCAACCCTAAGAGAAACCAGATTTAATGTTTCTAGAATTGAAGAAAAGTTTGAATCCAAATGTCTTCTGAGTCTTAAGGCAAAAATCTGACCTGTGAGCCCCTGTAAAAATAAAAATTTAAAGACTTATAACATACAGTGTATAGGGTAAACCTTACCATTCCCAAAGGGATAATAAGGAAATTGAAAGGAATCAAAGCAAAGCAAGACAAAACCCAGAAAGATAAACATTAAATATTGTAGTATCATGCCTAGACCCCATAGCAAGTTTGGCAAGACATGAGCCCCAAAGGTATCAATTGCAGCCTCATGGCCTCTCTTTTGGCATGAATTTATCTACTACCTGTGGTTTTCCATAGTAGTCATTCCACATTCCTGGCATCTCCAATACCCTGGGATTTCCACTGCAATTGTGGTTTCATTTTTCTATCTTCAGGCACTTCCTTCTTAAAGACATCGTCCATGCCTTCTGAAATCTGGGTGAAACCCTCCATGTACACATAAGTCTTCCACTCTGCATGCCTTGAAATCCAGCAGTGGGTGGATGATGCCAAGGTAAGCTGTGAGCTTAAACAGTAGCTGGGTTCCCTTGGACTGTGGCTACATGGCCTGGATGGCAGGGACTCCTCAAATGAAAGATTTGCAGTTTTGTTGCATTTGAAACTTCAAGGGTGGTATCTAGCCAATTTTTTGAGATGTTCTGAGGCATCTTTCTTCTTGTCCTTTTATGAAGTACTTCATTTTGTATTTAATGTTAGTATTTTCAACAACATGCTCTCCTCTCCAACTTGCACACATTTTCTTTCTGATTGAGCTTGATATTTAAAATCATACAGCTCTGCCATTTGTTCCTAATTTTCACTGTATAGCTAGCTCAAGCAGTCCATAGTGCTCATCCAACAGCAAGAACACTCTAGTGTCTTGTAGTTTGCTCTGGCAGAACAATTATTCTACCACCTTTATTTTTTTTTTCTGTATTTTAGGGAAGGGTCTACAGAGTGTTCAGAGTCCCACTATTAAAACAGACTTATAGTGATCTGTCTGTTTACAGCCTCCCAAGAGCTGGAATTACAGGCACATGCCACCATGCCCAGTATCAATTGTCGTTTTAGCGTGCCCCAGGGGTGGGGCTGGCACTGCAGGCCCAAGGATGAACCCCAAGCCCCTGCACCTGCTTGTAGGTGTTTTAATCTGCTGAGCTATTTGGTTGGCCCTTCTGACACCTTTAAATTCAACCTAATAGAAAATTATTTTCCAGGATTCATCAAACATGACCTCTAGTGAAAATTCTGACAGAATCCTTGTTCCCAACTAAAACCTCATGTGCCTAGCCTATACTGTCCACATTATTATCATCATTCTATGCTTTTGGGCTCTGGGAAGAATCACTTATCAAGCTCAGCTTATAACTTCTATGGTTAGTATCTTTAAAACTTTCTGAATTCCTCCCACAACCAGTTTCAAAAGCTTCTAAACCACATGGTCAAGGCAGAGTCACAGTAATGGCCCAGTCTTCTCTCCTCAGGACCAATTTTAGTCAGCTTTCCCATTCCTGGGACAAAATTTTTCACCCTGAAACTTAAAGGAAGAGAAGTTTATTCTTGCACATAGTTCTATAGAATGCAGCTCACAATCAGCTTGTTCCAAGGCAGAACTCACATGGTAAAGGAAAACTACTCAAGTTGTGTCAGCTAAGAGGCAGAAAGACAGGGTAAAGTTGAAGATAAGACCACATCTTTCCAACTAAGTTTAACAGTGACCTGCCATTTCTAATTGGCTCCATCTCCAAATATTAGACCTTTGGAGAACATTTTTAGACATGAACTATTAGAAAAGATGTATGAGGAATTGAGTTTGTTTGTTTTGCTTTTAGCATAAAATGTATGCTATGGTAGGCATACAGTTTAGTCACATCCATAAAGACTGTAGTTGTTAGGTATTATTCTACAACTTCCTGGCTCTAAAATCCTTGCTTTTCACACTATGTTATTATCCATGAGAAAAATGGAATATAAAATGTTATGGACATGATCTTATAATTCTCTAAAAAGAACAAAACTACACTTGCTTAGGCCAATGAGAAAAAAAAATTTCTTTTAATTTTTTTACTCTAAGGAATTGTTTAGGATAAACAATATATAATGTATTAATTGTTGAAACTGTCCTACTAATTGGTTTTGAAACTGTCTCATTGCTATTTGTTTCTCAATAACATTATTTTTAAAATTTGGGTATATTCACAATCCTTTGTAGTTAAATATACATTTTAGGATATGTTTTCTGTTTATCTAAAAAGGGTGATATGGATTTTGCTTTGGATGGTATGAATAGGACAATAATTTTCTAATCTATAAACAAGAGACATTTCTATTTTTGCATGTATAAATTTCTCACCTTCCCAGTCAGATTTATTTTTTCATATTTATTATTTCATGCATTAAACAAGGAACTAGTTTCATGATTTCCTTTTCAAATAATTGTTTTATAGTACCAAAACTGATTTTAATAAATTAGTATAATACCTTACTCTATTTCTTAGTTCAAAATGTTTTCCAAGAAGCCTCTATTGTTTTCTATATATAAAAGCATTTAATCTGCAAAAAGATCACTTTTTATTATCTCTGATATCTTTTATTTATTTTACTTACCTAACCAATTTGGCTAGAATATCAGTTATTATGTAGAATAGAAGAGATAGAGACAAGTAGCCTTGTCTGGAATTGTAAAGACTTTCTTTTTCTTCATTAATATGATGTTGATTTCTGCTGGTTTACTGAAAGGAGCTTTTTTTCCTTCTTCTTCTTTTTATTTGTTTATTTTTTTAAGTTAAGAAGGATTTTTTTTTTCTGGCTCAGGCTGCCTTAAGGGTGGGGTCTGGTAAGGTATAGAGAGCTGGGGATTGAACTGCAATACCCTGTACCTGACTGGGTTTACCCCAGCAGGCACTTAAACAACTGAGCTAGCCCGCAAGCCCCCTTAATTTTTTTATAATTTTTTTTACCAATTGTGTCTGCTTATATCTGGTAATCTAAACAACTGATTTGAAGACAACATTGCACAATATAACAATAATTGTCAAATTCCTATTACTTTGTTTAGCGAACTTCTGTATCATTATTTGATATGCCATTGTAGGGATTATGATGAAAGGATTTCGTGAATTCCACATCTAGTTTTTGGTGTGGTGTTCTGCCAGGTAGTAAGGTCCTATTGGTATCTTGATATCTGACAAAAAGATGTTTTCATGTTTCATTATTGAATTGGTATGGTTGTTGGGGAAAGATAATCCAAAGCTTCCATGTCCCCATCCCTGCTCAACAATTTCTTTCAAATAGGTTTTGTTTAAAAGAACAAAACCTGAGTTTTAAGTTATAGCCTAATATTTATTATGAAACATCACTTTAATATACTTAGTTGGAATGATCTGGGGCAAACAGATAGAATAGCTCATAATTCCTTTTTATTTCCAGGCCTTATTTATTCATCAGTGTGTAGAAAATGCTGTAGAATATCCACAGTAAGTTTTATGAATTTCTAGTTCAATCATCAACTTTTCACTATTGGTGTTGAATACTGAATATTCTTCCATTATAGACTTCTTTAATGTGGACAATTCATTCTCTATTACTGTTTGGAGTTTATTAGTATTGGTGCTGATTTTATTACTATGGCCAGGGTGGCATAACTGATGCAGTCATATATTTCCTTGAGATGCCAATATCTAGATTGTCATAGGGTCATTAATAATATCTGACCCATTCTGGCATAACTAGATACTGGAACAAACATGCTGCAACCTCTTATCTCAAGTAAACAGAAATGGTTGGATCCTGGGACAGAGGCAATGGCCAATAGTTATCTATGCCAGGAAGACACCCTTAGACATTAATTAAAGAGGTCTCAGTACAGACAAAAGAGCTTTCTACTATAATAAACCCACAAACTTCAGCACAAACAAAAAATAGAAACATGAGAAGACAAGACAAAAATTTCTGCACAAACTTCCAACTTTCACATAGCTGATCCATGGGGCATCAAAGAGGGAGGAACCCAAAAGTTTCACATCCAAATTATCTGAAATGGTACCAGGGGAGATAACAAAACAGCTCAATACACATTTTGGCAAGCTCACAAGGAAATAAATAATAAGATATTGGGCTAATTAAAATCACTGCAAGCTGGGCATGGTGCCATATGCCTGTAATCCCAACACTCCAGAGGCTGAAGCAGCAGGACTGACATGAGCCTACAGCCTAGACTATATAAGCAAATTCAAAGCCACCCTGCATTTCGTAGCAAAACCCTGCCTCAAAAAGTAAAATAATAAAATAAAATTTTAAGTGATACAATAAAATTTCTGGCAAATCTGATGACGACACTAATGAAATACAGTAAGCTTTAAAACTGATTAAAAATATGCATGATCAGCATTGAAAAGAATTAAAGGTCCATAAAAGAACTATAAACAGAAATTCAAAAAATTAAAAATCATATTGCAAGTATGGGCAGCATGAGTTGCCAATATGAGGACAGTATCAGAACTAAAGATAAGGCTTTTGTTGGTGACCAATTAATGAGAGATACTTTAAAAACAAAAGAACACAGAAAATGGATTAACAGCTCCACCTGTTCCAGAGAAGACTAATCTAAGATTAACTGAAACTAGTGAAAAATAAAAATTTAACATAAATAGTGCTAAAATGTTGTTTACTAAAATAATAGCTGGAATTTGTTCCAAAAGGTGAACGGATTTAATACACAGTTCAGAGAGGCATATTGAATACTCCAAATAGCCACAATTAAATGAGTCTCTCCATGACACATCACAGTCAAAATCACTGAAGTCCAAAATAAGAATATAATCTTAAAAGCAGAGAAAAGCAATGAAACACTTTTAAAGGGGATACCATTACAATTACCACAAAGTTCTAAACACAACCCTGAATAGACAGAGAGCTTGGAGTGAAGTGTTTTAAACGCAATAAGAAAACAACTTCCAACCTATGCTGACATATCCTGTAAAACTTATCTTTTTCAAATGATAGGAAAATAAGATACTTTCATGATAAAGAGCACCTAAAGAAATTCACCACCAAAATAGAACACCAAAAAAGTCTGAAAGACTTCAGAAAGAAACAATGAAGCTAACTGAAAATCTAGTAGAATGAATACACCAGATAGGACAAGTAGTAAAGTAGAAAAGCATTAACAAAAGGAAAATAAAGCAATGCAAGAATAAATGAATAACTATCAGTAATTTGAACTGGCAATTCCCCAATCAAACACACATGTTAGGAGAATAGTTGAAGAAAAAATCCAAAACTATGTTGTACATAAGAAATACGTTTAATCCAAAAAGAAATTCATAAACAAAATATCGAAGAATAAATAGCAAAGGTACATGAAACAGAAATCCAGAAAGGCACATGTAGTTCTTTTATCATGAACAAGACTAAGATGTCCATTATCACTATTTCTGTTCAATATGGTATTTGAAACATTAGCAGAAGTGAAAAGGAAAGGGGAAAATAAAGGGATACATTTAGGAAAAGAGGTGAAATTATTATTTTCACATGACATGATACTGTAGATAAAAGACACAAAAAGCCACCAAAAGACTCCTGGAGTAATGACCAAATTCAACAATATATCAAGATACAAAATAAACTCAGAAAAGTCAACCGTGTACCTCTACACTAATAATGAACCCACAAAGAAAATACTAAGAAAAAAAACATTTACAAAAACACCAAAAAAATATTAAACTTAGGAATTAACCTAAGGAAGTGAAAGACAACTGTAATGAAAATTACATTGCTTTGAAAAAAGAACTTGAAGAAGCTATCAGAAAATGGAAAGAGAACTGGGCATAGTAGCACGTGCTATAATCCCAATATTAGGAAGACTGAAACAGGAGAATCGCTGTGAGTCCAAACTGTTTAGTGAGACCCTGTATCGAAACTTAAAAAAAAAATGAAGAAAGAAAATGGAAAGCTATCCCCTGTTCCTGCATAGGCAGAACTGACAGTCAAAAATGGCAATTGATCTAAGATCAATTTTAGAATTGATCTAAAGACTTAACAGATCCCCATACAATAGTGAGTTATTCAAAGAAGTTGTCGACCATAGCCATTTACAGCTCAGCTTAATATTATGGCCCCACGATGTATACTTCATTTTTATACTTTTCTGCTGGATGGTTAAGACCTAGATAGATCAAGACTTATATACCAACACATGAACTTTATATTTCTTATGTGGTCACTGAAGTCCTCTCAGGATTTATCTTATAGTCCTGTACCATATTCTGTAGATCCTTTGTTTGTGTCATCCATGTGGATGAGTCATGGCCAATGCTTGACCAGTTTGCTCTCTGTGAGAGCTTGAGAGAAAGTTTTCTCTTCATGTGACTCTCCCGAGGCACACTCTAGAACTTCAGTCTCTTTCCTCTGTGGCTCCATAATCTCCTTGTTCAGAAAATTTGGAGTTCAACTGAGTTTCATGATGTTGCAGAACAGGTTCTCCTATGTCCTGAGTCTTCGCTGACCTTGAAAGGCTAGGGCCAAAATGTTGGCTGGCCTTGTGGCTCTTCTATTTCTCCAACTCTGACTTGTGAACTTTGGTTGTTAACCATCCAGAAGAAAAGCTGATTAGTATCCTGCAACATATGCCATTCACTTTGCCTAATCTGACTCAATTGATTTTAGTTGTTGTACGTTTCCTTTTGTATTTCTGCTTTTCACTTGTTATACTAGGGAGACTATATATTTACAAATGTGTGTCTGGTTTATTTCACTTATGAGTATATGTTCAAGTGGCATCCACTTCAGTATAAATGCTTCAAACTTGTCATTCTTAATAGCTGAGTAATACTCCATTATATAGAAATACCACATCTTTTTCAACCATTCCCCATGTGATGGACATCTTGATTGTTTCCAAGATTTTGCTATCACACATTGTGCTGCTATAAACATAGGTACACATATATCTCTATGACACAATGTATCCAGATCCTTTGGGAAAATTCCCAGTAGGGGGATAGCCAGCTTGAATGGGATTTCTAGTCCTACTCTTTTGAGGAGTCTCCACACTGACCTCCACAATGGTTGTACCAGTCTACATTCCCACCAGCAGTGGAGAAGTGTTCCCTTTTCTCCATAACCTCTCCAACATCTGTTGTTGGTTGATTTCCTTATGATAGCCATTCTTTCTGGAGTGAGATGGTATCTCAGTGTTGTTTTTATTTGCATTTCACGAATGGCTAGCGATGTAGAGCATTTTTTCATATATTTATTTGCTTTTTTAGTTTCATCCTCTGAGAAGTGTGTATTCATCTGAGATGCCCATTTCTGAATTGGGTCTTTAAATTTGAGGGCCCTGTTATATCTTAGTTCTTTACATATTCTATACAATAGTCCTCTATCTGATTGCTTATTAGTTAGAATGTTTTCAAAACTTGTGGGTTGTCTTTTCACTCTGTTGACAATTTCTTTTGACATGCAGAAGTTCCTTAAGAAGAGTTGATCCCAGTTGTTGATTCTTTCAAGTGCTTCCCGAGCGAATATATGTTTGTTCATGAACTCTTTGCCTACCCCTATGTCTTCAAGAGTTCCTCCTACTTTCTCTTCCAGGAGATTGAGTGTTTCTCTTTTAACGTTTAGATCTTTAATCCATTAAATTCCTGAAATTTAAAAACATATCCTCATGGGCTGCGGAGATACCTCAGCAGTGTAAGTGCCTGTATGGCAAATGCAAGAAGCTAAATGGACTACTACATGCCACACCAGCACTGGAACCCTGGGGTGTGCTGTGCCAGGCACTAAGAACACCTGCAATACCAGTACTGGGAAGACTGAGACAGAAGGATCACTATGACACTGAGCTGTACAACAAGAACAAATACCAAACAAATAAGTAAAAGCGGAGTGAGCGACTGGCCTGAGACACCCAGGGCCAACTTCCGGCAACTCCCTGGATCCCCTGCCCTGAAGCCTGCCCAGCAAGAAGGAATTTTTCCAACTCCCTTGGCATCTCAGTTCAGTGAGTGTGTGGTGAGTCTGAGGGACAGCTTTTAGCTTCTTCCCATGCACACCGCACTATCTGGAGATCCCGCCTCAAAACCCACCAAGCAAGCTAATGGCCTGAGACATCCAGACAGACCTGCCCGGTAATGTGCCAGAGCCCTTTACCCTCAAGCCCGCTGAGCAAGTGAGCACATTTTCAACTCTCAGGGCTCCTGATCATGCGTGTACAATTTGGTGAGTGTGTGGGAGAGCCTTTGGCTTCTCCCTGTGCGCTCTGCACCATCCACAGCCAAGACATCCTAGCCAGATATCTACCAAAGACACAACAGACAGGCCTGCCTGGCATTTCTCTGGAGCCCCTGCCCCTAAGCCAGCCATGGAAGTGAGAACTTGTGTGACTCTCCCAGCACTTGATCCACCCGTGTCTAGGCCAGTGAGTGTGAGGGAGAGCTTCTGCGCATCCCACTGCTCCCGGACCAAGGACCAAACAGAGGGGAATCACAGGCTCACAGTTCTACCAGAAGAGCAGCAGCAAAGAGGAACTGAACACAACAGTTAGATCCACACCAGGCATAATTGGATAATCTCAAACTTAATAGACTGGCACCTGAATTTCATTATGTGCTAAGGTTATAATTGCACCAATGCTCTACACCAAAGGTCAGAGGTCAGTGCTATACAAAATGACAAGGACTAGAAGAAAAATGCAATCTCAGGCCTCGAGTTCACCAATAAGTGCATAGGACACCAGCTCAGCTGAAATGCATGAATTAACAGAGACAGAAGCTAAAAAAAAAAAAAACACCAGAAAGATATAGAGGAACTCAGACCAGAATTAATGCCTGAAATAAAAAAAGAAATATTTGAATACATACCATCTAAAGTAATGAATCAAATCCAGAAACACGCCAGCCCCTGAGACCAGCCAGAGACAGAGCGGCCGACTCCGCCATCCTCCTCCATCCCACCCACGCCCGACCAGCCAGAGACCAGCTTGAGACAGTGGCTGACTCCAGCGGCCTCCTGGTTCCCGTGCCAAGCTCGCCCAGTGAGAGCGAATTTACAGGACTCACCAGGCTTCCCAGATCAGTGAGAGTGTGGTGAGTCTGAGAAGCTTTGGCTTCTTCCCACGCGCGCTACGCGGATCCCTGTCCCCTACCCCTCCAAGCCAGTGAATGGCCTAAAACCTCAGGACCCACTCACCAACACCTCCCCGGATCCCCTGACCTAAAGCCCACTGATTGAGTGGGAATCTCCCCGATTCTCTGGGCATCAAAGGTCAGTGAGTGTAGAACCTCAGGCGCGTCATGCCTGAGATACATTTCCCAGGGATTAAGCTGCCCGTCACCTCCCGTGGCCGGGTGAAAGCTCCAGGCACACTGTGCCAGAGAAACAGTTCCAGGTGATTACTGATCCCACCCCACAGCCCCAGACCCAGTGCAGGTCAGCCTGGAGTGAGAACTCCAAGCCTGTCACACCAGAGGGACATTTCTCAGCAATCCACGGTCACACGCTATGGACCGAAACTCAGCACAGCCTAGCCTGGGAGTGAGGGCTCCAGGCCCACTGCACCAGAGGGACCTTTCCCAACCTTCTTGGGTTACGGCCTGTAGACCCGGACCCAGCACAAGCTGGCCAGCTCAGTACAGCCTACTCAGTGAATAAGATCCTCCACTATCCTGTTGTGAGCCCAGAAAACCCACCAAAGCCCAGGCCCACCCACCTGGGTAACACCCTGCCTGACACAGGAGGACTTACCCCAGGAACCAACATAGGGGAACCAAAGGAGCTGCAGCAAAAAAGGAACTGAACATAACAGCTAGACCTAGGATAGGCATACCTGGAAAATCTCAAACTTAATAGACTGGCACCTGAATCTCATAACAAACTAAGGTGATAGCTGCACCAAAACTCTACACCAAAGGTCAAAGATCAGTGCTATACAAAATGACAAAGACAAGGGGAAAAATGCAATCCCAGACCTCGAGTCCATCAGGAAAGGCAGAGGACACTAGCTCAGCTGCAACGAATGAAGTAACAGATACAGCAGCAAAGGAACAACAGCAGAAAGCTATAGAGGAAATAAAACGAGAAGTAATTCCCCAATTTAAAAAGAAATATTTGAATACATGGAATCTGAAATAAAGAATGAATTCCAGAAACATTGGGTGGAAAAACGATGCTCACCCAGAACAAGTGCAGAGAGCACTATTCCAACTGATATATATGAATTAACAGCATCTGAAGCAAAGAAACAACAACAGAAAGATCATGAGGAACTCAAAGCAGAAATAAGTTCTGAAATCAA
>PVKA01042029.1:0-17687 GCA_004027165.1 Ctenomys sociabilis
AAGGAGGACATGGGAAAGACCCCGCAGAAGCAGGAAAGGGGACTTTACAGGGCCCCCCTCCACAGCTGGTCCTGGCATGGCCTCCTCCACTCTGCCCCCTTCCCCACAGCTGGAGTCCTGAGCCCTGGGAGACGCTGCAGTAAAATCTAGACTCAGGAAGGCTTTTTCTGGCCCTGAGGTTTGGGGCTCTTTTGATTTAAGGCTAGGAAACCAATGGTTGTTATGCGAAACGTACATTCCTACAAGGGTGTCTGGGAAATTTAGGGGGACTTTTGATTATCTCAATGAATGGGGGCTGACACTGCTGTCATTAGGGGACAAGGGGGGTGTGCTCCTTCCTTCCACATGTGGGACCATCCTCGTTGACACAGACTGTCCCCTGTACCTCCACGCCACTCTCAGCAGTCCTGGTGGGTAGTCAGATAGCAAAAGCCTCTCTGCAAGGCCTGGGGCTGATACCTGACTCTGTATTCTGTATAACCAAAGGGGCTTTTTCACAATGTATATTTATCTTTACAGCAACATAAACTACTATTAAAATGGAGTTGTTTGGAGTGTGTGTGTGTGTGTGTGTGTGTGTGTGTGTGTTTGGAGTTTGTTTATTGTTTTGTTTCCTTTTGTTCTGTTGCTTGCTTTTGCAGTATTGGGGTCTAAACCCATTGCCTTTGCCCTGAACTACATCTCCAGCCCCTTGTTTTCCTTTATATCTTATTCTGAAGCAGTTTACTACGTCATTCCATGGCTCAGAGGGGGCTTAAACTTGCTGTCTTCCTCCTGCCTCAGCCTCCCAGAGTGCTGAGATTATAGGCATGTGTGGCCATGTATGCCCTGAGAGGTTTTCCTACTGTTCTGTCAGGAACCTAATCAGGAGTGGATCACTTGGGCTGGGTGAGATGGCACATGGCTGTTAGCCCAGCACTTAGAAGGCTGAGGCAGGAGGACTGCCACAGGTTCAAGGCCAGTCTGGACTACACAGTGAGTCCAGTATGACTGGAACTATACAGTGAGACCCTATGTCCAAAAAAGAAAAAAAAAAAAAAGTGGGTCTCTTGCTAATGAATGTAAAAATCTGTCACCTCAGATGGCCCTGCCCATGGTATTTAAGTCACCACATGCTTGAGCACCTGGCAGCTTTATGAAGGTTCTTACCATAGTAAGCATTTTACATTTAGTTCCCCACCCTTCTCTTCAAGGGCTGTGTCCCCAGACCCAGGAGATGCCGGAAAATGGCATAGTATTGAATCCTTAGACACTGCTTTTCCTAACCTTCATATCTATTGTGAAGCCCAATTTATGGTTTAGGCTCCGTAAGATATTAATCACAGCCAATGAGAAAATGGAACAATTACACTAACTATAAGGCAAATTTTGAGAATAAAGCTCCCTGCCTTCTCTCTCTCCCCTGCCTCAGGACAGGTAGAGTTTACAAGGTGGATACACTGAGTCTTCCCTTCAGGGATGAAGTAGGATGGTGTGAGATTTCACCATGCTGCTTGGAATATCACACAATTCAAAATGTAGGAAATTGGGCAGGCCTGATAGCTCAGTGGACCAAAGCGCCTGCTTAGGCGGAGTGCAGGGGCCAGGGTTCGATCCCCAGCTTGCCGTGCCAGCTTCGCCTGAGAAGCACACTGAGCCTGGGTGTGGTGGGGCACACCTGTAATCCCAGCACTTGGGAGGCTGAAAACAAGAGAATTACTAAGAGTCTGATCTATGTAGTGAGACATTGCCCCAAATACAGCAAAACAAAACAAAACAAAAAAAACCCATAAAAATAAAAGGCAGGAAATCATTATTTCTGGGATTTCCATTAATATTTTTGGCCTACAAGTAACTGAAACCCTCGAAAGTGAAACTAGATAAATGGAGACTGTTGGAGTTTAATGATGGATGCTTTCCTTCATTCTGTCTTTCCTTTCTTTCTTACATAGGGTCTCACTTTGTTCCCAGGATGGTCTTGTACTCCTGGGATCAAGTAATCCTGCCTCAGCCTCCCAAGTACCCGGGCCTTCAGGCGTGCACCCCTATGCCTGGCATTCCTTTTTATTTTGTTCACTATAATTCTTTAGATTTTATAATTTTCATACTATCACGTTGGCATGGAAGTGAGGGAATTATAAAATTATGATGAAGAACTAGTGACCTTAGTAAAGATGTTGATACCAAGAGAGTAAAAAACAAAACGCTGTTCCCCCAAAGTCCCACAGCTGGGAGCTGAGCAGGGAGCCCTGCACGATGGCCACCACCAAACCCAGACTCGCCAGCGAGACCCCTACTCTCCCCAGACCAGGTCCCACCTGAGTAACAGCAGCAACAGCTTACACCTCGTGTGCCTGCAAGGCCATGCACTACGGCTAAGGTCTGAGTGCGCTTGCTTCAGTCCAGTGTTGTCATGTGACAGTGCCGAGGGGTGCTGGCTCCTCCCTGTGCCGTCACCCTGTGCCATCTGAGGACCAGGTGCTCCTCCTGAGAACTCAACATCCACGGCAGCATCTTGGAAGCAGAGTCTGGGTCCTCGCCTGACCTTGAGCCTGCTGCACTTGACCTTCAACTTCCAGAGCTGTGAAGAATAAAATCCTGTTCTTTATAAATTATGCAGTCTTGGGTATTTTGTTACAGCAGCACAAATCAGACTAAGCCATTGAATGTGCTATATCCACTAATGCTTTGACTCTCCCTACAAGGTGAGCACATGAGAGAACTAATGCTCAGAGGGGTCAGCACCTGGCCCTCAGGCCCACAGCTAAGGGAAGCACAGCTGGGATGGTCCCTGACCAGCTGATCCCTTATTAATTTATTGTATCGTGTCAGAGACAGTGTCAAGGTGCTGGGCAAGCCCAACTGGAGCATTTGAGAAATGGACAAGAATGGTGTCAGTCCCGCTCCCAAAAAGGGGTGCCCTGAGACAGTGAGACTGGAGTGGCGGTTTGTGCCTGTAATCCCAGCACTTGGGAGGCTGAAAACAGGAGGAACACTACGAGTCCGATCTGTGTAGTGAGACCTTGTAGACTCTGTACTAAAATATATTTAAAAAAGAAAGAAGAAAGAAATGGACAAGAATGTCCCCTGATAGCTGCAGAGGCTACTTGGGTCCCCTGAAAATGCGTGCAAATCATGTATTTACATTGATGTATTTGCACATTATTCAAGGAAAGGAGTCCATGGGAGAGTCCAAAGACTCCCCAAGGGGTACCTGACCATATCAAAACCTGAAGTGCTGTTCTCAGGGCCTGACAGGCAGGAGGGGGGCTCTGAGCCTCCCGTCAGCGTTGGTGTCTTGGGACCTGGAGGTCCTGGCACTCTCCAGGCTGCACAGCCCCTCACACCCATTGCTGCACTGTGTAGCAGGATTTTCCCTGGGGTTCAGCTGCACTTGGAGGACTGGAAGGCACCTGTGCAGGGGACATGGGCTGCAGACCATTGCGAGGATAGGAGGGAGACCTGAGAGCTCTCAAGCTCTCCCTGTCCTCACCATCTGTCTTCACTTGCAGGGTGGGTGTGTTTTGATTTGATTTGTTTGCAAAACAAAACACAGATAGCCATGGTGTGCGCAGGAGCTTCCAGTGAAGCTTGAGGTGGCTTCCCCAACTATGAGTTGGGACAAAAATACCTGACATCCACGATTTAAAAGAGGAAAGGTTTTATTTTGGCTCACAGCTTACAGAGATTTTGGTCCATAGTTGGCTGGCTCCAAGGCAGGAAAGCATGGCAGGGGCATCACTGAGGAGAAGCAGCCCATGGCAGGGCAGGCAGGAGGCAGCAAGTGAGCCTTCCTTCTTCATCCCCTTTGTAGTTCATCCCCGCTACAAGCCTATTGATTGGTGTTACCCACTCCCAGGGTGGGCTTCCATTATGCACACCCAGAATTATGATAAACAATTTAGTTATCAGACACACTTAATCCCAGATTGCATGCTCTGGATGCAGCCACCTGTAGAAGGCCTCACCCCTGAGTCGTTGGAAGAACCTGCTAGGAATTGGGATGGCCCAGATCAGGGTCTGCCGTGCACTGACAGCTTCTGAGGGAGACGTTGTCCATGTCCCAACTCATAGTTGGGGAAGCCACCTCAAGCTTCACTGGAAGCTCCTGCGCACACCTGTCTGTGTCATGCACCGGCTGCTTCTGCCTCCGGGCCTGCTTCCCTGGATTCTGCGTCTATACACAGCCTGGGATCAACCCTGAGTCCATGAGGGGAGGGTCGGTGAGCATGTGCCCCAGCTTCTTGCTCCATCCAGGCAGGTCTGAGCTGCATCTTATGGGGTCTCTGAAAAGCCCCTCTGGGTACTTGCTAACCCAGTGATGCACCTTTAATCAACATCTCCAGCACCCTCATCTTAACCCTGAGTTCTTCACTGTGCCTCTTGGGGTTGCCATTGAAATAAACTACACAGGTCCAGGTCTTTGTGCGAAGGTTCTGTGTTAGGAGACTCCAAGATCAGACAACCCCCGGGGAGGTGGTGCCTCTGGCAGACCGGGGGTGGTGTCCTTGCAGATGCCATGACCTTCATGAATAAAACGAACGTGCTCCTGAAACCAGCCAGGAAGATCATGAGTCCAAATACCTGAATGAAAAATTCTATCCAGAATCAAAAAGGCTGCATCCTTTGAGATCCCCATCATGGTGGACTCAAGGGGGAAAGTTCCAGAAAGTCAGTTTCTGAGTGGGCCTTAACGGGCCTCTGCAGAAGGCTGCAATTTAGGCCGTACACAAGGGGCAAAGTGGATTGGAATTCTGTGCACCAAACTACACCCACATGAAAGGCCTTGGCTTTACATCTCCTCCGCTTCTCCGCAACACCGACACAAATTAACTAGGTCTCATCTTTTCTGATCCAAAATATCATTGCCAGCAATATATTCTTTATAACTGATCTTGGATAAAAAACAATCCGAAAGCCCCGGGGCTGTTTGTTGTAATGGAATTTTCCTCATTCGTGAAAGAGTCAGCATGACTGTTGTATTATTAATGGACTTTTATCCTTTTTTCCACCAACTTGACAGTTTTAGTGTCGTGTTGGTACGATTTATTCTACTAAGTGATTAGAATACTCTGTGGCACATTTCTATCCTCCTTGTCTAAACTGCGAGGGTTTGTCCAGTCTTTAATGAGATTTGAACTTTGTGTTCCGAATGCGATTAACAGCCCCCCCCCCGCCACACCCACCTTGGCTGCTGGGGTCTCCTGGGTCTCCCTCCACTCACAACACTGCATGTTGCCGGTTATTTGGGCAAATGGATGGTTCTCCTCAGCCATTAAAAGCAGCAAATAAAGTGAAAGCGCCCATACCTCAAAAAAGCAGAGGGTGACCTCTATTTGACCTTGAGGTTGAAGCAGCGAAGAGGAAAGTTGTCCGACAGACAAAACAAGCGGGGAGCCAGGCAGCAGCGGCAGCAGATTGCTTACTTTCTGATTACTTTGTTTAAAACAACCTCCTCTCCGGTTTATAATCCTTTATGGCAGCATATTAAGAAGGGGCAGCTTAAGGTCTGTTTAGATCAGGGAAGAATCATGAAATAAACACTTCATATTTACGAAAGGGACCCAGAGCCCATCTATTCGAAGGCCTCTCCCTCCCCCCACTCAATGAATAATGGTACGGGTGTGGCCCTAGGCTTCTCCGGCACTTATTTTTATTATGGTGGTAACTGTTCACTCCTTGTACTCTTGTAGCATTTGGGCAAATCCACAATTAGGGTGATTCACTGGAATGAATTTTGCAGTGGGGGGGGGATCGGCTAGTGAGAACAGGAATGTCCATTCCAGGGAAGGATGTAAATTCAGAACTAATGTTTTATCTTGGCAGAGAGGATTTGGAATTTTTGTCTTAAGGAATTAAAACAATTTTTTAAAAATATTTATTTATTTATTTATTTATTTGGTACAGGTCTCTCTATGTAGCTCAGACTCGTAGTGATCCTCCTGTCTCAGCCTCCCCAGCTTTGGGATTATAGGCATGCACCACCACATCTGGTTTTTGGGCCACACAGTGCATTTTGGGGCCTGCACAGTGCACCTGGTGTTCTGGTACCAGCACAGCATGCGGTACTGGGGATTGATCTGGGTCCTTGTGCTTGCCAGGTAGGCGCTTAGACCCCCAAGCTGTCCTCCCAGACCCGGGATTTTTAAAGTCAGTCAGCAACACTTCCTTTCAGCTTAAGACTGTTCCACCCAGGCCAATGTTTGGACCAAATGATCACTTTTCTCCTGCCCAAGGCTCCTCCAGTGGGATCTCCTCTCCCACAAGCTTCTTGGGTGCATGAATCCTACTCAGCCTTACAGTGGAATTCAAAGCCCAATTCTTAGGAAGCTTTTGCAGACCCCCTCGGCCCCTTCCCTTCCTCTCCCAAACTCTGATGCAACCGCTGTCCACATTTCCAAAACACTGAGCCTATAGGTTCTTATTTCTGCAGGTACTAACTTCCTGAAGCAAAGATTATTATTTTTATTAGTATATGTTTATGATATAGAATACTCACATTCATCTTGGGGAATTGGTATATATGCATATCACATCTTTTTTCTTTGTACCAGGAATTGAACTTAGGACCTTGTGCTTGCCAGGCAGGCACTGGTGCTGCTGAGCTACATCCCTAGGTCCTCATAGCCTGTCTTCAACATTTTTACTTCCCTTACCCCTCCCAGAGCTCCCCTCTCCTCTCACCCCTAACCCCCCCCCCTTTCATTCCCACTAAGTTTATTTCCCTGTTTCCTGTCCTCTCTCTTTTATTTTGGCCTTTGTTTATATTTTGGGTTTCTCGTAAAAGAGAAACCAACCATGAGCTATTTAACCTTCCATGCCGGTTTCTTTCATTATGGTCTCAGGATGCACCCACTTTTCTACAAGTGACTCAAGTTTATCCTTTTTATGGCTGGGTAGTACTCCATTGCATATGTGGGCCACATTCTCCATTCATTCGAGTTGCCACCCAGTGACACATCCATCCCCACTGCTTAGTGACAGAGCCCAGTTAATCAGGCTGGTGACTAGTCACATAAAAACTGCACTTTCCAGCTCACTTGACAAATATGACAGTGTGGCTGAGCTCTGATCAGGAAGACACCAGGAGAGATGCTTTCTGGGACCTACTCAGCTGGAAGTCTGGACAACATGTATCCCGCCCTCCCTCCACCTACCTGCCTTCTGCCTGGGTTGAAGGGGATGGCTAGGGCTGGGAAAGCCCATCTGGAGAACCTTTTGCTAAGGATATTGGAGTAACAAGGTAAAAGGTCAGCATCCGATGATTCTGTGGAGCTACTGTTCGGTCCCTGACCTATCTCCTCTAGACCTTTATCCTATTTTTTTTTTTAATTAAGAAAATAAAAGGTGTTTTTAAATAGTACTAGAAATTGAACTCAGGGCCTTTATTTACACTGAACTACATTCCTAACCTCCCCCTTTTTTTACTTTTTATTTCTGTGACAGGGTCTCACTAAATCCTAAATTGCCCCGGCTGGCCTCAGATTTGCAATCCTTCTGCCTCAGCCTCCCAGAGTGCTGAGATTACAGGCATGTGCTGTCATACCAAACTACACAAGTAATCTTTTAGGTTTTGCACAATTAAATCCATGTCTTCCCCCAGCATGACTTCTAAAGGGCAGATCAGCATCTTAATTATTGCAGCCCCAACAGTGCCTGACACGGTACATGATAAATTCTTTTTCTTTTTGGTACTAAGGATCAAACTCATGACTTTGCGATTGGCAGGCAGGTGCTTAAGCCACTGAGCTATCTCCCCAGCCATGCTAACTTCTCTTTTTTGTTTTATTTATTTATTTATTTATTTAGTGGAACTGAGGATTGAACTCAGGCTCTTTTGCTTGCCAAGGAAGTGCTTATTCCACTGAGCCATCTCCCCGGCCCCCATGCTAAATTCTCAAAAGCTAACTTGTTAAAGCTTGGGATAGTTTCCTTCTAGTCCATGACAGAGTTCATCCTGGTTAATAATAGAATTCCTCTCTGTGAAATCATGCCCACTGATCTTATGGCCCAATTGCAAAACCTGATACTCTTTTACCTTTTTTTTTTTTTTTTTTTTTTTTTTTTTTGTCTTTTTGAGACAGGGTCTCACAATGCAGTTCAGGCTGGCCTTGAGCTCACTTTGTAACTCAGGCTGGTCTCGAACTCACAACAATCCTCCTGCCTCCGCCTCCCGAGTGCTGGGATTACAGGCATGCGCCACCATGCCCGGCTTTCTTTTACCTTTTTGAAGTCTAGAAAACGTGCCACAAGCTCTCCTGTTGTGGCTGATTTTGAAAGAATCCCAAAGCTTCTGCCACCCAAACCAGGAACAGAAGGAAACCAAGGCTAAGGGTCACAGCTCCCGCAAGCGTGGGGATAGGGTCATTTCCCAAGATCAATGCTTACCTCTACTGCCACGCAGTGCCAGAGCGACTCCTCTGCCTTCCAGATCTGTGACTTCCACCAGCAGAACCCGCCTGGGGAGAGACGGGGCTGGTAAAAGATTCGGAGAAATAGCCGGGCGTGGTGGCGCATGCCTGTAATCCCAGCACTCGGGAGGCTGAGGCAGGATTGTTGCGAGTTCGAGACCAGCCTGAGCTACAAAGTGAGCTCGAGGCCAGCCTGAACTGCATAGTGAGACCCTGTCTCAAAAAGACAAAAAAAAAAAAAAAAAAGATTCGGAGAAGTGTGGTTCTTACGCTTCCAGCTAACATACCAGATAGGCTGCCCATTTGCCTCATGACAAAAGGACCACTAATTCAGCTTGGGTCACTGATTCTGAATCAGGAAACCTAATTTGTAATTCAGGAAAGGCATCCGTTCTCAGCTATAATTTTAGATCTGTGGTTTCCCTACAGTTCTCTTGGTCGTCCTGAGCTTAAAGGGTCTTTCCACGTTTCCAGCTCCGGGAAAAGCTGATCTCCAGGCCCCAGAAGGATTGTGGTGCATCCGCGTCTGCAGCTTTTCCCCCTCAGTCGTTTGCCACAAGCCCAACACAGGAAGCTCTAAAAACCAAAGGGTTTTTCCTTAATTTGATACAGACACTATTGGCTTTCCAAACTGGCCTGATTCGATCGCTGTAAAACTATCATAGGTATATATTCCACTTAGTGATTGCCACGTGTTTCTTCACAGAATAATTGTGTCTGAGGACAGGGAATTTCCCCACCTCTTAAAGAGGGCTTTGTGCAATATCTGACATTCTGGTTTCATAAGATTATAATAGAGGTGAGAATTTCCTATTGCCTAGTGATATTATCCAACTTACCTATTTGTGATATTAATTTTCTATTACCATATATACAATGCATGGGCTGGGGAGATAGCTCAGTAGAATAAGCACCTGCCTGGCAAGCACAGGTCCTGAGTTCAATCCCCAGTACTGCAAAAAAAAATAAAATAAAATTGTGCACTATATATATATATAATGCAGATCTTATATATAATGTCTGCTATTCTTTTATTTCTTTTTTTATGTATTTAGTACTGGGTCTACAGAGTCTCACTACACAGATTGGATTCATAGTGATCCTCCTGTTTTCAGCCTTCCAAGTGCTTGGATTACAGGTGGGCGCCACCACACCCAGTCTCAATCACCATCTCAGTGCACCGCAGGGGCAGGGCCAGCAGTGCACCCTGTGGGTCAAACCCTTAGGCAGGCGCTTTAATCTGCTGAGCTATCTGGCTGGCCCATCCTTTGATTTTTTTTTTTTTTTTCATTTTGCTTTTGGTGGGTTTTACAAGATTAAAGTTTTTATTGTAATTAGCAGCCTTTTCTGTCAGGCTTGTTGGATGCTGGTGCACACATGTGCTTGGCTTTAGAAAAATCTTTTCTAACTCTGGGTTATAAACACTTGCCTATTTTTTTTTATATGAGTGTGTGTGTGTGTGTGTGTGTGTGTGTAGGCTCTGCCATTCTCAGTGGTTATAA
The DNA here is from genome assembly GCA_004027165.1 of Ctenomys sociabilis. Classification (NCBI taxonomy): domain Eukaryota; kingdom Metazoa; phylum Chordata; class Mammalia; order Rodentia; family Ctenomyidae; genus Ctenomys; species Ctenomys sociabilis. The sequence goes on from PVKA01042029.1 coordinate 9,893, forward strand.
ATATTTGCCTGTAGTTCCATTGAATAATTTTATAGCTTTGGAGTTTTAAATACGTATTCCTTAATCCATCTGAAATTTATTTTGAGAATAACAAATGGTAGAGATGTAGCTTTAATTTTTCCCAGGAATACAGTATTTATTAATAAATTCATAATGCTAAATATTTAACAAATTAATTAATGCTATGTTAATACATAGCATTATTCCAACCCTACTGAATGTGAGATGGAGCCAACGTTATATGGTAATATTCCTTTCTAGGATAGACTGATTTGTTTCTCCATTCTACTCCCATTATCTATTTCTAGGCCAAAACCATGCAGTTTTAATTCTTAGAATTATAAAACCTTTCAGTATTTGACATGGCAATATGATGATAATATCTGCTTCTAGCGATGAAGATGACAAGTAGCCCTAATAGGGTTCTCACTGAAAAGCAAAGGAAATGCTAGACAAAACAGATTTGTTTCCAATGTAAAAATGAAATTTTTAAATGAGTTGGCCTAAAGGTCACAGAAAGTTACATAAGCAAAGGAGTAAAAGGAGAAATCCATTAGAAAGGCATCTTTTATGGCCTTGGGTTTCCATTTCTGTGGTCCCACAAGAACAGGAGCAGAGGGCTTCTTCTACCATGAAGGAGATACACAGAACCCCTCCCCGGAAAAAAAAAAAAAAAACACTAAAACACCAAAAGATGAAGTTGAAAAGTCCAGCCCTCAAAGAGTACAGTTAAAAACCAAAAAACTGCAGCTTCAGTCTTGGTGGTGGTGGTTAGGAGGCAAAATAAAAATATCACCTTAAAATGTAGAGCTGCAAGCTGGCCTTCACACTGGTTTGTGACCTAATTCACACAACTCATGTTTTCTGAGAAACCTCAATCGGACCACTTATTTTTAAGTGATTCCAGAGCAAATATAACCTTTGTGACCTAGACCAGTACAGATCATACAAAGAAATCTACAGCTAATCTAAGTTACAGTAAAAATATCAAGCAAAATGTTAACAAGTAGAATTAGAAGTACATTTAAAATAATAATTGTGACCTTTGTTCTATGAGTGAAAGATGGTTCAATATTTGAAACCTATCTATGTTGATGCATCTGAGAAGAAACTTAATACAGTGTCCACTGATACTGATAACATGTGGAAAAAAATAAAAGCCCTTTTTTGATTAAAAAAAAAAAATCTCATAAACTGGCTGTGGTGGTGTACACCTATAGTCCCAGTACCCAGAAAGCTGAGGCAGGAGGCACTTGGAGTTCAAGGGTACATGGACCAGCCTGAACTACACAGTGAGACTTTGTCTCAAAAACAACAACAAAAAGAAATTGTAAGATATATGGACACAAGAATTCCCTAAGATCTATTGATCAATCTGGCAGCCAGAGCCCATCTTGATGGAGAAAACTGGGGTCACTTGTGCAAAAGTAAGAAGACAAAGTAATGTCCCAAGGACATTAATTCACCCACCAGCATGTGGAAAAACCACATCCAAGTCTATCTCCAGAGGACTCAAGCTCCATGAGTGGCTATGACATAAAAGGATTTTACACAAGAAAAATAAAATGAATGAGATCTGTCAAAAACAAAAAAATGGAACTCAACAAAATAAAGTACAAAAATTGAAAAAGATGCCAGGTGTGGTGGTGCACATCTATAATCCCAGCACTCGGGAGGCTGAGGCAGGAGGATTGCTGTGAGGTTGAGTTCAGCACGGGCTGCATAGTAGTGAGTTCAAGGCCACCCTGAACTGCACAAGACATCGTCTCAAAACAAAAACAAACAAAAAAAATCATTTGGAGGAAATATATATATATATATATATATATATATATATATATATATATATATATATAAAATTTAGTACAGGGTCTTACTACATAGATCAGACTCATAGTGATCCTCCTATTTTCAGCCTCCCAAGTGCTGGGATTACAGGTGCGCGCCACCACGCCCAGTCGCAATCGCTGTCTCAGCGCACCCCGGGGGCAGGGCCGGCACAGCACGCTGGGAATCAAACCCCAGCCGCTGTGCTCTGCCTCAGTAGGTGCCTTAGTGAGCTGAGCCGTCTGGCCGGCCCTAGTATTATTTTCATATTTAAGAGAAGCAACTGAAAGGTACTACAAATAATAAGAAAAATCCAGTACATTGTAGAGTATAAAGTTCATAGAGGGCAGCGAAGAACTTTCTTGTATAAAGCCATACTGGCTAAAATAACTCAGTGGAAAAGGAAACCACATTTGCAACGACAGGAGCAACAACAATGACAAAGAAATAAAGTGCTGAAGAATAACTTCAGAAATTTCCGTCATCTGTACAGAGAACACGTAAAAGCACAACCGCAGGACAAAAGCCGAAGATTAAACGCGTAGACCCTATTTGAGAGCAATCGAACTGACAGACAGACACTGTTCTCTGGTGTTAAAACAGTTCACAAAGACATCTGTTCTCTGTAAGTCAATTTAAAAATTTAACCTCATCTTAATAAAGTGATTGTTTTCCCCCGTGCCAGAAGCAGGTAGGATGTTTCTAAATTTATTCAAAACATCAACAAGCAAGAGTAGCCCCCAGACTCTGAGAACAATGTTGTCATCCTGATATGGCTGTCCCCCTCCGACAGCGAAACAGATCTAAGCTCCCACTCTCTCTCTACAGCAGCGCAATAATGGTGCAGAGGTGGGTGGCAGCACTGTCATAGTGGATTGAAACCAGGTACAGAAATCAGAGGCTGGGGAGATGGCTCAGTAAAATAAGCGCTTCCCTGGCAAGTGCAAGGGCCCTGGTTCTGAAAAAAAAAAAAAAAAAAAAAAAAAAAAGATAGACACATTAGCTCACAAAGTGCACAGCGTGAGACTAAAGTGCCTGCTTAGGCAGACGCAGATGCAGGGACTAGGCTCGATCCTCGATCCTCTGGTATGTGCCAGGCCAGTCCTGTCCCCAGGGCACGCTGAGACTGCGTTTGAGACTGGGCGAGGTGGCGCATGCCTATAATCCCAGCACTTGGGAGGCTGAAAACAGAAGAATCACTACAAGTCCAATCTGTGTAGTGAGACCCTATAGACCCCATACTAAATACATTAAAAGAAAAAGAAAAAAGTACATGGTGAAAAAAAAAAATGCCCTGGGAAAGAAAAATTGAACTTCTGGCTCTCACCCTGTACCACAGTGTGTGAAAATACATTTTTATTTCTATTTTTATTTTCAAGACCAGGGATTGAATTCAGGCCCTTGTGCTTGCCAGGGAAGCACTTATTCCACTGTGCCATCTCCCTGGCCCCAAAAATACATTTTTAGATCCTAGTATTTTTTTTTTTTTGATGTATTTAGTACAGGGTCTACAGGGTCTCACTACACAGATCAGACTCAGAGTGATCTTCCTGTTTTCAGCCTCCCAAGAGTTGGGATTACAGGCATGCGCCACCATGCCCAGTCTCAGCCCAGGAACTGGCTACATCTGACTGAGCAGGGGCTTTAGTCTGCTGAGCTATCTGGCTGGCCCATTCCTAGTATTTTTTAAGAAGGAAAAAGTGGCCAGGCATGGGGGGGCACATGCCTGTAATCCCAGCACTTGAGAGGCTGGGACAGGAGAATTGTTGTGAGTTTGAAACCAGCTGAGGTGTATAGTGAAACCCTGTCTCAAAAAGACAAAAAAATAATAAAATGAAATAGGAAAATATAAGCAAATTTCCTCATGACTCAAAATGTACATGCATGATACATATAAAATGTTGGGTACTTTTAGCTACATAAACAATTTGTTTTGTTTGGTCTTTTTTGCAGAACCAGAGATTGAACTCAGGCTTTGTGCTTGCCAGGGAAGTATTCTACTAAGCCATCTCCTCAGCCCCTACATAAGCAATTTGAATGCATCAAAAGGTAGGCTACAGCGATAAGAAAAGACAACCAACTGAGAAACTGTATGTATGACTCACACCATTGGCAAAGGGCTACCCAAATTAATAAATTATAATAAATGAATCAGAAAAAGACCAATATTGATCCATAATTTTAAAGAAAAATAAGCAAAATACTTGAATAAAAAGGTCAAAGAGAAAGCTATGTAAAGGCTATATGTATATAAAAGGAAACTAAACTTCTCTCATAAGAAAAGTGGTGGGCGTGTGGTGTGTGCCTGTAATCCCAGCACTCAGGAGGCTGAAGGAGGAAGACTGCCAGAGTGAGTTTGAGGCCAGCCCAGGTACATAGTGAGTTCAGGGGCATAGTCAATTATACAGGGAGATCCTGTCTCAAAAGAAAGAAAGAAAGAAAGAAAGAAAGAAAGAAAGAAAGAAAGAAAGAAAGAAAGAAAGAAAGAAAGAAAGAAAGAAAGAAAGAAAGAGAGAGACAGAGAGAGAGAGAGACAGAGAGAGAGAGAAAGAAAGAAAGAAAGAAAGAAAGAAAGAAAGAAAGAAAGAAAGAAAGAAAGAAAGAAAGAAAATTGCAAATCGAAACTAAACTGCAATACTTATAGAGGAGAAAGATCCACGCACTGAACAGCACATGCTATGAGAAAGGCTACGAGGAAGTCTTTCATATATTCATATGTTACTAGTAGGAGAAAATTTTAAAATAATTGTAAAACAATTGACAACATTTCCCAAATTTGTAATGCGGTTAATCTTTGATCTGGCATTTATTTCTGGAGATTTTTGCTATTTCCCCTGCATACCATCGGAATGATGTAGGTGAAGGGTAACTTGTCACTGTAATATAGTCGGCAATAGAAAAAGACTGGAAATAACCAAAATGCCCCTTCATAAGGAACCCATCCAGGGCCGGGAGATAGCTCAGCAGCTAAGCACCTGCCTGGTAAGCACAAGGTCCCGAGTTTGATCCCTGGTATCACAAAGAGAAAAAAAAAAAGAAAAAGAAAAAGAAAAAAATGGGGCTGGCCAAATAGCTCAGCAGATTAAAGCGCCTGCAAGCAGGTGCGGGGGCCGGGGCTTCGATCTTGCTTCACCTTGTGCTTGCATAAGAGGTACAAAATCACATCGCCATTCTACATGTCCCTTTTTGTTACTCAGCATAGAGCCTGAAATCTTTCTATATCTGTACCAAAAAGACTTCCTAAATTTTTAACAGCAGTATTATAAATACAGTGTAGTTTATTGGATTGGTTTGTTATTCTCTCTCCCTTTATTAATTTTTACTTATTTTTTTATTTTAGGGAATGGTCTACAAGGTGTTCAGGGTCTTAGTACTAGATCAGACTCCCAAGAGCTGGGATTACAGGCATGGGCCACAACGCCCAGACTCAATTGCCATTTTAGCAAGTCCCGGGGGTGGGGCTGGCACAACAGGCCTGGGGATCAAACCTGCAGCCCTTGTGCCTGCTTGCAGGTGCTTTGATCTACTGAGCTAGTTTTTGCATCTTTTTCATTTTTAAAACATCACAAAAAGGTAGAAAATAATACAATCAAAACGATTTGTGAATTGATAGCCCCAAGTGTTCAGTGCATAACAATGATCATTTTATTTCCACCCTTTCCCTAATACTCTTGAAGGGAATTCCTTACAGTTCATCTTTTCATCCATAAATATTTTCATATGTATATGTGAAATATAAGATTTATTTTATTCTTTTTTTTTTTTTTTTTTGGCAGAACCGGGGATTGAACTCAGGCCCTTGTGCTTGCCAGGGAAGCACTTATTCCACTAAGCCATCTCCCCAGCCCCATAAGATTTATTTTAAAACATTACTACAATAATATCATTAAATATCAAATTGGTGTTCCAATTTCCATGCATGTCTCATACATTTTAACAGGGTATTTGATCCATATGTACAACTGTATGACATGTTTTTTAATGTCTCTTTTAATCTGTAGGCTGTGCACTCACACATGTATCTTTCTTTTTGCTTGGAATTTATCTGTGGAAGGATCAGGATCAGAGTTCTACAGAATGCCCTTCTTTTTTTTGAGAAAGTCTCACCGTGTAGTTCAGGCTAGCCTGAACCTCACAGCGGTCCTCCTGCTTCAGCCTCCTGAGTGCTGGGATTATGGGTGTGTACCACCACACCCGGCTCCAGCAGTTCCTGTAATCTGGGTTTCATGCATTATATCCTGCTGATGGTGTCTAATGTTTCTCTTTTTTCTGCTGTTAGCAGAAATTCCACCACAATTACAAAACACTGGAGAAGAGTAATTCAAGGTAGGGAAAACTCATGGTGGCTCATGTTTTCAGTGGATTCAGTCTGTGGTTGATGGCTGCGCTGTTTCTGGGTCTGGGCTGAAATCCAGAAACACCTTGGTGGAAGGGCGTGGTGGAGGAAAGCCGCTCACACCTCGACCGCCAGAAGCGTAGGGCAGGAGGCTCTGCTCCTAGGCTTCCTCCTTCTGCTTTATCCTTCTGGGCCTCTTGGCTACTCGATGGTGCCCCCTCCACTCAGGGCAAGTCTCCCCCTTCAGTGTGTTGCCCCATGTGCCAACTGCCTCTGCAAACACCCACGCGCACAGACGTATCAAGAAGTGTGTTTTATTAATTTTCCAGGTTTTTCTCAAACCAATCAAATTAGTAACCAACATCACACCCTTGTTTCTTCTAGAATATGGTTAATAAAGGTCAAATGCCTTGATGCATGACTGTTCCTGGGAGGCAGACGCAGGAGGACCTGAGGCAAGCAATGTAAAGAGTGAGCCTATGGGGCCAGTGAGATGGCTCAGTGGAATAAGCGCTTGCCTGGCAAGCACAAGGCCCTGAGTTCAATCCCTGGTTCTGTAAAAAAAAAAAAAAAAGGGAGCCTAGACTAACTTTCATACTAGAGACAGAAGAAAGCTAAAGACCACAGAGAAAGTACCCTACCTGCTTAGGGACCAACTAGAGGCCATACTTACCAGCTAGAGATGTGATAATTTTGCTTTCATAAAAATAACTGCAAGGGCCAGGGAGATGGCTCAGTAGAATAAGTGCTTGTCTGGCAAGCACAAGGACCTGAGTTCAATCCCTGGTTCTGCAAAAAAAAAAAAAAAAACCTGCAATGCATTAAAGCACTTTGAATATATTTAATTTTGTAACCATAGAGATAATTTTTTATTAAAAAAATAAATTTCTTGGGTCCCGGGAGATGGCTCAGTGGAATAAGCACTTTCCTGGCAAGCGCAAGGGCCTGAATCCAATCCCTGGTTCTGCCAAAAACCAAAAAAACCCCACAACTTTCTTAACTACTTTTTTATCTGGTACTAGGGATTGAATCTAGAGCCTCAAACATTCTAGGCAAGTGTTCTACCACTGAGCTACATCTCTATCCCTTTTTATTTTGTATTTTGAGACTGGGTCTCACTAAGTCGCCAAGGCTGGGTTCAAACTTGCCACCCTCCTGCCTCAGGCTTCTGAGTCACTGGAATTAGAGCCAGGCCTTACCGCTCCTCATGATCTTTTCATTAATTCTTTGTAGTTGGCAACGTTTCTGATTCCTTGGTTATCTCTGTTTAAATGATCATCTGTTGAACTGTGTGTTTCCATTTACATTTGTGGATTTCAGTAGGTTGTATTTGTGACAATTAGAAAAATTTGCAATCAGAAATTAAGCCTAGAAATACAGAAAAAAAAATAAGACAAAGTTAGGTACATCACAAGTGCTTAAATATATGTAGGTGAGCCGGGCGTGGTGGCGCATGCTTGTAATCCCAGCACTCGGGAGGCTGAGGCAGGAGGATTGTTGTGAGTTCGAGACCAGCCTGAGCTACAAAGTGAGCTTAAAGCCAGCCTGAACTGCATAGCGAGACCCTGTCTCAAAAAGACAAAAAAAAAAAAAAAAAAAAAAAAAAAAAAAAAAAAAAAAAAAAAAAAAAAA
>PVKA01042030.1:0-17679 GCA_004027165.1 Ctenomys sociabilis
ACTTCTTCCCTATCCTTTATACACACATACACAGACATATATATGAAAAAATGTGTGTATAACCCAATGTAAGATTGATACTGTTTCATAGAAATCTTCAATAACCTTTTAAATAAAGGTTCATCTAATATATTTTATATAGTCCTGCATAACTATCACTTTGAGAGCTCTTTATTGTTCATCCAGGAGCATACTGCAATTTCTCTGGCCTTTTGAATTATGCTCTTTGTTATTTTCTGTAGGCTACATTGGGAGGTATTAAAATATTGCAAGTTTGTATAACTAGAAGATACTTTACTTTTAGTTTTCAAAGGTATGTTGGCTAAGTATAAAATTCAAAGAAGATAGATCTTTTTTTCTTTCTTTCAGTCCTTCAATTAGTCTAGTTTCTTACACACTTGGTCCTTTTTTGTTTCTTTCTAATGTGGAACAAGATGGTATTTAATTTTGTTCTTCTATAGCTAGTATTTTTTATGTATATGCTTTAACCATTTTTTTCTTTATAATAAGTTTAGGACAATTTCATTTTTGTGGATCTTGGTATGATTTTATTTAAATTTCTTGTGCAAAAGGTTCGTTTTTCTCGGAAATGTGGTATTAAAAGTTGAACTAAATTCAGAAATTTTAAATCTTTAAATATTTATTGCCTACTCCTTTTTACTTTGAGGGAATTCTAACTATGAATATATTTTTAAAAAAGAAAGAAAAAAAAAAAAGAAACCCCTCACAGCTCTCCCGGCAGCTGTCCTCTGCTTGAGCTGATTTGCATAACAAGCTCTGAAGCAAGGAGGTAAGAAAGGCCTGAGGGAACCCAGAGGAACCCAGCCTCAGAAGGAGAGCTTCCCCTGGATGCCTTCACGGTGGCCTGGAGCTCCCTCCTCTTCAGCTTCCTAGCTTCCTGCACAGGTACTGCCCAGGACTCCCAACCACCTGCACAGCGCTGGGCTGTAGAAGCAGCCTGGCTCTGACTCAGAGGTCAGCAAGCCTGTTGTTTCTTGAAATAGAGTCTTGAAAACTTATCTAAGATTCCCTCAAACTCACAGTCCTCTGTCCTCAGCCTCCTGCATACCAGGATTACAGACGTGTGCCCTACACCCAGAAAATTAAGTTAGTTTTTTTTTTACAGAGATCAAGAAGTAGGAAGGCTGATTATGAGCAAAATTGCATTCAATCCTGATGGGCACGCATTTCCTGCTAAGGAGTACCTTTCTTACCCACAAGCATTCATCATGTTTATGAAGGTTCATTCTCTTAGGATGTCATAAGAGAATACATTAGTGTATCAGAACCCACAAGCAATGGTGTCAGAACTGGCCGGCTCCAAGGCCCATAAGGTCCCAGGGGAGATTCTAAGGTGGGCATGGAGACAAGGAGTGGACGTATCTGGCAGGAAGGGCAGGGAGGTGCTGATGGTATCCCACTCACAAGAGGATGAGAGTTCTTGCATGGGTGCCGTGTGACTGTCTTCTCTTTTTTGGTTTTTGAAACAGGGATTTAATACGATGGGGCCTAGAACAGGGACTTTGTAACCCAGGCTGTCCTTTAATTTGCAGCAAATTCCCATCTCAGCTATTTCTTTAGACCAAACTCCTAGGGGTATATGGTACTTTCTGTCTCTGTGCATGATGGCCACAGGTGTTACACGTTATTTCTGTTCTAACATCACTAGCATTTGAAGTCAGCTTCCAGCATTGCAGAAATGCCCATTCTTAGAAGCAGTACATTGTTTAGGTAACCAAAATGCTCTTGTTAACACTACAAACCTTGCATCCTGTACTCACAATTGTCCAAAATCAAAAACTTTGGGTCTTAGAAATGGAATCTCGAGAACTAAGCTGTGTAATGTACAAGTGCCAACTTCCCATGAGAATGCAAGCATTAGAGACTACACCCATGCGCTACAATACATAGGGGCAGATTATTACTTTTCAGGAGATAAGCCAGACATGAGGAGCACAACCAGACACCTGAATGGCATTGATGTCACCAGGAACACAATCTCTTTCCATACCTGCCAGGGAGGGGACCGTGGAGATGGCCTTACCACGGCCACAGGACTCAGGGAAGACAATGTACATGAACACGAAAGAGAACTTTTGACCCCAGGAGCCCCTGATGCCTCAGATGAGAGAAGCAGGAGCACACAGGATGGAGAAAGGGGCCCTACGTCCAGGCTCTGACATGGTTCTTCTGGAAGGAATCCTGACCCATTCATCTCCTGGCTAGGCACTCTGAGAGAAGCATTTAGTCTCCTGGGATGCCTCTTTCCTCAGCACACAGAAGAGGAAACTGTGCTGATGGTTAGGCCTGCCGTAGGGTTATTAAGAATGCCTGCTGGTAGTGTCTTGTGTAGAATTCTCACCAAGGGACCTAGCATATGATAAGGGCTCTGAATCAGTCACTTTCGATGACACAGCTGTGCGTTTAGGGTGTTGATTTCCCTGTGGGCATCAGCAGGCACTGTGGGTCTTCCTTAGAGGACACCTGGCAGTGCTCCAGTGCAGAGCATGACTGCTGCACCTTTGGGGTCTCTGCTAAGGAGTGGAGTCCCCTCTGCACCCCGGTCCTTTCCTTGCTCTTCTAAATTCTACAAAAGAACCAACCAGGCACTCTGGGGCTCAGGACTCAGAGCTGCCCCAGTGAAGGGAGAACAGATTTGCATCTGTTGCTCCTCCTTCACAAACTGACAAAGATAGAATAAGAGGGGCACCTGCAGAGTCCAGGCCCAGCTGGGTGGCCCAGGACAGAGCTCTTCCAAGCCCCTCCCCACCATGGCCTGGCTGCCTTTCTGCCTTCTGCCTCTTCTTTTCTCCCCAGGTCAGAACACCCAGGGTGCTGGGGAGACCTGCTTCCCTCCCAGCTCCTGGGGCAATCCTTCCAGCTCTCCAGAGTGCTCAACGTCTCCTCTTATTCTGTATCCTCAGGTCTCTGTGGGCTGCCCGTGCTGACCCAGAGTCCCTGGGCCTCGGCTTCGCCGGGAGCCTCCATCAAGCTCACCTGCACCATGAGGAGTGAGCGTGGCAGCTACTACATTGAGTGGTATCGGCAGAGGCCAGGGAGAAGCCTTGAGAATGTAATGCAGCTGAACCGTGATGGCAGCTCCAGCAAGAGGGATGGGATGTCTGATCGATTCTCAAGCTCCAGCTCTGGTGCTGACCACTACTTAACCATCAGAAACCTTCGCTTGGAGGATGAGGCTCAGTACTACTGTGGAGGGAGCAAGTCAATGGGTGGCCAGTACGAGTAAGCCACAGTGCCACAGACAAGGGGGAAGTGAGACCAAAACCTTCCCCCCGTCCCTCTTGCTCATTAGAGACCTAGAGTCCCAGCCCTACGTCTATGAGCACTGAACCTCTTCCCCTTGCAAAACTCCTTATCGCCCATCTGTGCTCCCAAACAATCACCAGGCAGAGGCCAACCTGAACTGCACACATTTTAACCACATGACCTCTTTTTTTCCCCATATGTGTCAGGGAGACAGTGCCAGGAGAGGCCAGACCAACAGGGGGAGGACACATCCCATGAGAGGGCTGAGGTGACCGTGGGTGCCTCCATGAACCCTTCGGATCCCTTGTGGAGCTCTGCTAGGTGGCAGGACATGGATCAAGGCTGCCAGAAGTGGAATTGGAAGCTGGCTACAAGGAGCAAACTCGGTCATTAGCGAGCAGCAGGATCCTGTCCTGCTGGGACAGGCAGAGGCCGGGAAGCCAGGGAACCAGAAGCAAGGCCAACATCAGCACAAAGATGCAGTTTTTTGACAATGAACAAAAGATTTTAATAGACATTTTGCTAAAGATGCACAGATGCCAGGTAAGAATATTTAAATAGATTCAGTCATTTGTAACCAAATAAATGAAAACAATATTACAGCATATGGTTACACACCTCAATTTTAACGTGCCACTTCTTGTATTTTAAAAAATGCTAAGGCATGCATTTAATCACAGATGCAATCACATCGTTCCAGCCTCTTACCTTCCCTGAGAACCCCATTGCTCCTCCCCCTCGCACACCTTCCCTTCCATGGCTATGGCAATTGCATTTCACTTTGTATGTAAATTCTACAAATTGTAGGAAACGTGCAGTAACTGCCTCTCAAAGTCTGGTCTTCATTTGACATGGTAATCTCTATTTTCATCAGTTTTCTTGGAAAGTAATTTGTTCACCTTTCTGAATAATGCTCCGCTGTACCAGTACGCGAGGCTTTCTCCTAGCCATTCACCCACTGAGCGGTGCACAGGTCGATTTCACACCTTACCCATTCATTGTGTCCCCGTCTGCCTGGGTGTGCACGGATCTCTAAGCCAGGCCAAGTCTCCCTCTGTCAAGTATATACCACAGCATGGCACAGCTGGATATGGACATTGTATTTAATTTTTTAGTTAGTTCAGAAACCTTCCTAAGTCATACTTTTTCAATAGTGGCTGTACTAATTTACTTCAAAAGTGAAGAACTGATCCACTTTCTTTGGTTTTTTATTCTTTTAAAAATATATTATTACTCCATGTCTAGGATACATAGTGATTATACTCTGCTTAGGGAAATATATACATAGTTGCCTCTTGCTGATTTTTGTTCTCCTCACCATCCACATCTCCCCTCTCCCTTCTTCCCCAGGTTCCCTTTCCATCTGTGGAGAGTCCGGCTCATTTCTCTCTTTTTATGTATTCTGTACAGGGTCTACAGGGTCTCACTGCACAGGTCAGACTTGTAGTGATCCTCCTGTCAGCAGCCTCCCCACCACTGGGATTACAGGTGAGCACCACCTCGTCCAGTCTCCCAGCTCATTTCTTAACATGGTTCTTTAATTTGTGCTTTACTTAATGTCTGGGGTCTCTTATGCTATGGAAGCCATGAAATATTTCACCTTGTGTCTGACCTTTTCACTTAGCTTTATGGTCTCACAGTGTACCCATGTTCCCACAAATGACACAAATTTATGCTTCTTTATGGATGAACAGTATGCCATTGTGTATGTGTGGCACATTTTCTTTGTTCATTCACCTTTTTTAAAATTTTTTTCAGAACGGGGGATTGAACTCAGGTCCTTACGCTTGCCAGGGAAGAGCTTATTCCACTCCCCTGCTCCTCATTCACCTTTTGATACACACAGGGGCTACTTCCAAGATCAGCAACCGTATCCTGTGCTGCCATAAACTTGGCTGCATGTGAATTGCTGTACTGTGGTTACTTTAGCTCTTTCACAGGAGAGATATCGCTGGAATTTCTACTTTTCTTCTTCATGGTACTGGGGATTGAACTCAGGACCCTGTGCTTTCCAGGGAAACACTTATTTTACTGAGCTATCTCCCTGGGCCCTCTACTTTTCTTCTTTTGAGGAATCTCCATTCTGATTTTTGGTGTTTGCCCTCGTGTCCATCCCCATCAGCAGTGTACAGGTGTTCCTTCTCCCCTACCAGCTCCCCAGCATTTTTTGATTTTTGACTTTTAGTGGCAGCCAAAAGCCATCTGCTTGTCAGAGTGAGATGTAATCTCAGCACTAATAAAAAATTCTATAATTCCCAGAGAGTCTAATATATTTTTAATGTATTTTTGGCTATATGTACTATCTTTCTGAGAAGCATATATTCAATTCAACTGCCTATTTTTTAAGTGGATCTTTTATTTTCAGCAATCTATTTTAATACTTTGTAGTCTAAACACTAGCCCTCGTCTGAGTACCTAACAAACAATGTTCCCATTGCATAGGTTGTTCCCTTAGTCTGTCCTGTCATTTCTTTTGTTGTGCAGAGGGCTTGCTCTAACTTTATATTAATACATGTTCGACCTACACAATGATCACGCTCTTTATGTGGAATTCGTCCTTGTAAATCACACATCAGAAATCTCTTTTCTTTTCTCTCTCCTCTCAGTGCTTCTTCCTTCCCTACTTACAAACGCTGTTTCCATTTGTCCTTTGATTCTATTTTGAACCACTGTAGCTTCCTGCTCTTGTCCCTCCACACCTCCTCTCTCCACTTCCCACTTGAACAAGTTCTTTGAAAGATTAAGGACTCCTAGAAGACTATTTTAAACTTGATATAATCCCATCTGTTGACCCTTGGTATTATTTCTTGTGGAACTGGACTTCTGCTCCGGAAAACCTTGCCTATGACCCTATCTGCATGATTTTTAATAATTTTTCTTCTAGAAAAATTGATACAGGTTTTTTACATGTAAATTTTGCAACCATTTCAATTTGTAGTACAGAGTGAGAAACATAATTGAGAGTCATTATTTTACATATAGATAACCAGTATTCCCAGATCTTTTGCTAAAAAGGATGTCTCTTGCGTAGTGTTTTTTTGGATGTAGATTGTTCTTCTATTTCTAGGACCTTGAGATTCATCATTGAGTTATGCACAGAACCGCACAGAATGATCGAAGTAAAGAAATGCAGTGAGTTGAAAGAAGACAACACAAAGGGTAGTGGAATTACCATACAAATCATCAGTGTGGTCATGGGAGAAACAAAACTTGGAAGAAGTCACAAAATGGACAAAAACATAAACAGCAAATTCATCAAAGATATAGACTCTGGGGCCAGGGAGATGGCTCAGTGGAATAAGCGCTTTCCTGGCAAGCGCAAGGGCCTGAGTTCAATCCCCAGCTCCACCAAAAAAAAAAAAGATACAGACTCCATGAAATGGTGCCAAACTGACATAAAAATTAAAAATTCTACAGAATTCATGAATGAACAAATAACCAATATGAAAGCACAGTTTTGTAAATGAGGACAAATAGTTATACATGACTATTTACTCAGAGAAATCTTAATAATAATAATAATAATAATAATAATAATAATATCTCAACAAAATACATCCAACAGTTATCAGATGGCACTAGCAGTACTTAACTGAGACTCATTGGAGTTAGTGATAAATTAGAATACAGAATACCTCAGTAAAGAATCTGTTTACAGGCACCTTCCCAATTATGAGATGGAATTCAACATGGATGTAAACAAGGCTGATAGCGTCCTAAGTACCTATGATGAACAAAGAATCTACCCAGGACACATCATAAAACTGTAGCAACCCAACAAAGCTACAGACTCCTAAAAGAAAACATAAATTGTTTATAAAGGCAAACCCATAACTAGCATAGTGCACTCCTCAGCATAAACTTAAAGTCCAAGAGAGAATGAACTGAGATGATTTGAGCAAAAGAGACAGTTTTCCAACCCAGGCTGTTATAATGTTCGAAGCTCTTCTTCAAAATGAGTGGAGAAATAAAGTCTCTCTGGGACAAACACTTTAAGAGATTCTTCAATACCAACCAGCACTCCATGAAACACTCAAGAATATTCTAGAAATAAACAACGAAGCAAGCAAAGTGAAAAAGTCAGAGGCAACAAGTATAACAGACCAGGTGAGAAGTTAAACAACAGAGGGGGAAATAAATAAGTTCAGAAGAACAGAATGAAATGGCAGGAATAAATCAATATGTTTCCATAACAACTCTTTGTATAAATTCACTAACATCCAAATTAAGGCACAGATTGGCAGACTGGATCAAAAGCAGATCTCAACAGTCTGTCGCACTCGAGAGATTCATATCAAAATCCATGGGCTAAAAGTCAACAGATGGAAAACAGTATTCCAAGTAGCCCTAGTACTAGAGGAGCAATTTTATCCAGATAATCTCTAAGCTAAAACTGATCACTGATCAAGAGAAACCAGGATGGTCACTAGATTTTGTATCATTGTTTGTTTTTGCAGAACCGGGGATTGAACTCAGCCCCTTGTGCTTGCCAGGGAAGCACTTATTCTACTGAGCCATTTCCCCGGCCCCTGGTTGCTAGATTTTGATGAAGGGAATAACTTAATAGGAACAGATAACAACTATAAAAATACATGTATCAAATATGACTTCATAAAATTATTATTTGTTATAAAATGTGAAATATAAACAAAGGAGGCCAGTGAGATAGCTCAGCGCTCTACAGCACCTGCTTACTTAGGCAAGCTTAGGCAAATTCAGGGACCACAGCTCAATTCCAGACACCACATGCCACAGCAGGAAAGCCCCTAGGCAGACTGAGCCGGCCACGCACAAAAAAATTATATATATATATATATATATATATATATATATATATATATATATATGCAATCGATCATAATAGTTGACTTCAATACTTAACCTTCACAAATACACAGATCAACTAAACAAAAAAATTAATAAAGAGATATGAAGGATGAATCACATATCAGAAGAAATGGATTTCACAGATATCTACAGAGTTTTCTATCCTACTACAACAAAATGTACATTTTTCTCAGCAGTACATGGAACTTTCTCCAAAATAAACCACACACTAGCCCATAAGCATCCTTAGATAAATGTAAAATAATCAGATTTTGCATTATGTATGGGAAGATCAACATACAATGAAACTAGGAAACAATCACAAAAGAAAGCACAGAAAGTTTACAGACATCTGGACATTAAGTTCGCGTGGTGAATGCCCACTGGGACACAGAAGAGACCCAAGAAGAAATGGAACAAGGCCTAGAGTCTCCAGATAATGTAAGCACACCGTAAAAGACCCATGGGACAAAATGAAGGACATCCTGAAGGACAGTATATTTCTGTCTCTGGTCCCATTAGGAAAACAGAGTGAGTACTGATGGAGAACTTCATGGTGATGAATTTCAACATAGAGAAGGATGCTTCAAACCCAAACCTAGTTCACAGAGAGAAATCAGAAAGATAAGAGTGGTAATAAAATGAGATTTAGACTACAAAAATATAAACGATCAATTAATAAAAGACCCATCCTCAACAAAATTGCCAGAAAAAGGAGAGAAAAGACTCACATTAATGTAATTAGTAATGAGAAAGGTGAAATCCCAATAGACACTTCTGAAATTCAGAAAATCTTTAGTAACAACAGTAAAAAATTATATTCCAACAAACTGAAGATTCCCGCAGAAACGGACAGGTCCCGAGACGCATATGAGTTACCACACCTGTGACAACAAGGCAGAAAACTCTGAAAAGTCCAGTGACAAGCAATGAAATTCAAGCAGCAATGAAAACAATCATCAACTAAGCAAAGCTCAGAGCCTTCTGAATTCAGGGCTGAGCTCTACAGGGCCTTCAGGGACAAGCTAAATGCACTGCTCCTCACAGTCTTTAGGACATTGAAAAAGAAGGAGCACTCCCAGAGTCATTCCCAGAAGCCAGCTTTACCCTGATTCCGAAACCAGACATGAACTCAACTAAAAAAAAAAAAAAAAAAAAAAAAAGAATTACACAAAATCTCTTTAATTAACATAGACACAACAGTCTTCCATAGGATATTCTGCAGAGAGATGAAAACTTTCACTCGCTTGTGCTCGCAGCTCCGACACAGAAGGGCCCTTGGCTCTGGCAAAATCCCACCCCCCACTTGAGGAGCCACACCACCACCCTGTAGAGGTCCTGTTTATACAAAGAGTGAAGCTGGAGCCTGGTGACTTTGGATTTGCTTTCATGTGTGTGTCACAGTCCCAGCCATGACTGACCCTCAGACTCAAGAGAAAGAAGCAGAACAATCCTCTCTGCATCATTCCTTCACGAAGCAAATGTACCCTGGGAAGAATTCCAGCCAACAGACTTGTACTCTGTGGAGCAGCACTGAGCTACTGTCTTGCATACAAATGTCAGTTCACACTATGCAATGAAGTACCAGCCTGGGGCTGGGGACATGACTCAGTGGAATAAGCGCTTCCCTGGCAAGTGCAAGGGCCTAAGCTCAATTTCCAGTTCCACAAAAAAAAGAACCACCCTGGTGCAGACAACGGGTCTGTAAGGCTATATCTTTCATGCGTTGTCCCCTGAGCCCCACCTCGTACACCACAGAGTTCCTCCAGCACCTGCCCTGAGCTTGGAGTGATTTACATCTTGACCATCTTTCCACGGTTAGGCGACAAGGCAGGGCTGGGAGGAAACCACCCAAGCTGGCCTCAGAGAGCTGCACCAGGGCCCCTCCACTGGACCTGGATCCCCTTCTGCCTTGGTCTCATTGTTTACTGTAAGGGTAAACTGGGTCCCTACCTAGCTGCCCAGCTCAGAGATCTGGGACCAGCCTGTACCTGAGTCAGCCCAGGTGGGTGCTGCCTGCATGTACAGTATGTTTGGGAGCCTGTGGCAAGATGGGGCTGTAGGACAGAGATCCCCCCCCATGTGTTCTCTGGCGTTTTTGAGCCTGTGGGAGTGGAGTGCAGCTGGCAGGAGAGCAGGGAAGATATGCTAAGATACTCAAGTGCTCCATTCTCTAGCCAGTTCCATGGACAGGGGTCATCCTAGAGGCTTTCCTGCAAGACTACAGCATCCTGCAGGCTACCCAGGTCAGGTAAGGGAGCTGTTTCATGGAAAGGAGACTTCATCTTCAAGCTACCTCACTTTGCACTGTTGGCAGGTGCTGTGGTCTCCTCAAATCTGACTCAGCCTTTATCACTGTTAGTGGCCCCAGGACTCAGCCAAGCTCTCTGGTCTGAGACATAACATAGAAAGCTGCAGTGTGCACTGGCACCAGCAGGCACAGACCAAGCTCCTGTGCTGGTCATCTGTTGGGATGAGAACCAGCCTCAGGGATCCCAGCTGGATTCTCTGGCTCCAAGTCAGGGACCACAGCCACTCAGACCACGAGCAGAGCCCAGGCTGAGGAGGAGGCAGCTGTCACTATCCGGTGTAGGACATCATTGAAGGTGCTCACAGTGACACAGACAGGGAGTGACCTAAACCAACCTGTTTTCCTGACTTACTGCTTTGGTCACCCTGAAAAGAGAGGGCTTTCCTCATAGCTTGGCAGTTTCTAGTCCTTCCCTGCCCTCACTTCTTTATAGATGGGGTCAGGTGCCAAAATCTCTCAGGTTTCAGCTGATTAGGCATAACAAAGAGTAATACTTTTTGTATAACTTCTCTCACCAGATCCCTAAAACCACAAAAATGCTGTCAGCGCAGGCCTGGTCTGAACGTACTGCGGGAGGGTGACCTTCACATAGCATCACCTCAGTGTCTGGGTACAGGAGGCACAGACATTATCATTAATGTTCTGCATTTATGTAGGATAACACAGGATGGAAACTGCTAACGGTTGGCTACCTCCCAGGCATCACAGATATCGGTAGAGGACACAGTGGGAAAGTCTTGAAGTCAAGCCTGACCAGTAAATGGGGACCTGGTGATGACACACTTTGCCCAAGTGAAGCAGTCCACCCAGTCAGGCGTGGGTGTGGACGGCAGGTTGTCAGTACATTTCCGAAGCAAAGAGTGACCTTAGCTCCTGGTTGTGCCTTCATCCCCCTGCACCAGAAGACCCAGAGCGCAGCGGCAGAGCTGACGGGGGGCCCAGCTTTCAGCCACAACAATACTCTCTGCTGGGTGACAGTGACCATGAGAGGGGGAAGCAGTTCAGCACCCTCAGGAGGAAGCAAATGCAGCCTGCGCGGGGCAGCAGCCTCCCTGCTCCTCACAGGAGGTCGGGCTGTCATCTGAGGACAGCCCAGGGAACACCCACACCTGCACCTGCGCCCTGGCACGTGGTGGCAGCCAGGCCATGAGGAGAGACGGCAGTGGACCTCTGCGAACACAGCCTTGCTGCCTGCCTCTCACATTAGCCTTCACCACTAGGTCGCTTTCTGCTCCCGCAGAATTCAGGACCCCCGGGTCAAAGCCCAGACCTGGTAGCACTGGTCTCTGCTCCAGCAAACTGCAGAGTCTGTTGGCTTCCACTTACCTGCTGTCAGGTGGACACAACTATGGTGAACTGAAGAAACTGCCTTTTCAAAATTGAATGTCAAGCCACCATCTTGGATCCCTGCATGCGTGTGCCTAATCTCAGCTGTTCTACCTGAGACCCTTTGAGCACCAGCCCTGGTCACCCATGCTGCCCCATATCCTTTCCAACAAGGGAAATGCTCACAGAAAGAAGGTGGTTCATAAAACAGCCACAGCAGATGATAAAAAAATAAATAAATAAATAAATAAATAAATAAATAAATAAATAAAACTTCAGTTTTCATTAAAGAAGTTAGGGAAAAACACTATCTCTGGTATTGAAGAGGTGACTATGTTTACAAACCAGGGAACAGTCACCCACTTCAACAACCCAAAAGTTCAGTCAGCTCTGGCAGCAAACACTTTCACCATTACAGGCCACTCTGAGACGAAACAACTGACAGAAATGCTGCCCGGCATCTCGAAGCAGCTTGGTGCAGACGGTCTGACTAGTTTAAGGAGACTGGCTGAAGCTCTGCCCAAACAACCTGTGGATGGAAAAGCCCCGCTTGCTGCTGGAGATGAGGACGATGACGAGGTTCCAGATCTTGTGGAGAATTTTGATGAGGCTTCTAAGAATGATCCAAACTAAGTCAGCTTCTGAAACGATCAAACTTGGAAGAAATTACCGGGAGCTGCTATTTTATATCCTGACTTCTTTTTTAGAAGTGTTTTTGTTTATGGATCTGATAAAATCTAGATCTCTAATGTTTTTTTAAGCCCAAGCCCCTTGGGTACTGCCGCTCCTTTCAGTTTACGCTTGCATACAATTCATTTCTTGCAGCCAGTCAAGCTGGAGAAGGCTGGGAATAAAGTTTGAAACATATTAATAAAATTATTTGCCTAGTAAAAAATAATAATAAATAAATAAATAATAAAATTCAATGTCGAGACCATGGAGAGAGCTCTGTGCCATATGTACCTGCCTGGCAAGCACAAGGTCCCAAGTTCCATCCCAGATACCACAAAAAAAAAAAAAAAATTAAATGTCACAAATCCAAGAGGGAGACTTACTAATTGAAGACAAATTCAGTGAGATCTCACAAAACATTTCCAAGCCTGGAAGTGCTTGTGCTTTCTCTGCAGGAATCCGGGGAACGGGGCTCATCCAGGACTGTGTTTCTGCTACAGTGGAAAGAGGCATCTGGGTAAGAACAAGCAGGCCGTGCTAGGTTTTATCCAAAGGGCAGCTGGTCCTGAAATTCTCAGCTGTGAGCTAGGACAGCTAGGATGCGGTAATGATGCTAGCAACAAAAACAGTGATTGTGATGTGTTCATATTTAGTGAATTTGAAAAGTGGTCACCTGTGAGAGGGCAGGCCAACGCACAGTGCCCAAAGCAGTCAAGCTCCCTCAGTCTTGAAACCAGACTCCAGCCTGGTCAGTGTTACGTATTAGTCAATAGGCAGCAGTGTATCACATGATACTAATGTCTCCAAAGGCATAGATAACTCCCCCTTGCTGTTCTTGGGGTCCTTTGCCCATGAGGCATAGGCCACCACCTCACCCCAGTTATCGACTCATCTCTTTATTTTCTAAATCGTTTTGCAGCTTTCTCCCTACTTGTAGTGCCCAAACAGGACATCTGGTAAGGAGAGGATGTTCCCTAGAATTTTGCCAGAAATAGGGTAGGGTAAAGGTAGCACGGGTGTGTTATATTGACAGTTAACAGGGGAGAAGCATGGCACAGGGAGGTCTACTGAGTTTAAAAATATATTTTAAAATGACCTTAAAGAGAGAAGTGGGTTTAAGAAAAGCCAAAACGGTTATATTCAGTTAAAAATGGGGCAAGCAGAGCTTCCAGAACCACAGATGTGAATAGGTGTATAGAGATGGATGTCAAAATGCTTGAGGCTCTTTTTGGTCTTTGAATTTATTTTGCTTTTTAAGACCACCACAAAGGACTGAGCATGGGGTCCTGTTTTACAATCAAGTCCCAAAGGGGACAAGGAAGGTGGAGCAATGGTGCAGTAGACAGGATTTGAACCCTATAGCTTTGCTCAATTAGGTGAAAAAGGAAAAAATTCTTTTAAATTGCAAGCAGCTAGTTCTGTGTGGCTGAGTGGTGCTGCTGGAGGGTGTGAGGCACACCTGTGCTCGAGTCCTACGCATGCCCACCTGGATTCCTCACCTCCTGCATGTCCCTGCATCCATTCCAGCCACAGTGGTTGGCATGCACCACCAACTACACTCCTTTGCGTTTGGGAAGAAGTACGAGGCTAATCACTATGAACCACCATGACCTCGGTATTCACTATGCGCATTATGGCCAACAAAAAGATTTGGGCTCAAGATAGTGCCTGCCTGGACAGAACAGGACATTCAAAGTTGGAGCCAGAGCAACCGCTGGTGCAGCCAGCGGCTACACACAATGGCCAAGGCTACAGGGCCATAGTCCCCGGGTCACTTGGGGAGCAATAATACGGATGGCTAACCCATTCCAAGTACCAACAGCTCACCCAGCCGCAAGCTATAGAGTAGGAGCAGCAAGAGGCAAAGCCCCAACGACAACAGGACTCGGGCTTTCGCTGTGTCACGCATGCTGATCATGCAAGGGAAGTTGCAATTATTTCAATCTACTCAGAACACTGTTTAAATTCCTTCAGACTCTTGTACTGCTCACTTTTCATTCTTTTTTTGATAAAATTCAAAAATTATAAAAAAGGATACATTGGATTCAAAATAGAAATTAATGGCTAGGGAGATAGCTCACTAGAATAAGATCCCTCCTGGCAAGTGCAAGATTCTGAGTTCAATTTCATTTATGGAAAAAAAAAAAAAGAAAGAAAGAAAAGAAAGAAAGAAAATAAATTAATTAGTTAAAGGAAAAACTTTTTTTTTGGCAAAACCAGGAATTGAACTCAGGTCTACTGAGCCATCTCCTAGGACCAAAGGCAAAACATTTTAAATAGCTTTTGAAATGCAAGTATGCTGGCCTCCGGTAGGCTAACTTCAAAAAATGCTACAGTGCTGACCTAGAAGGACATAAAGGGCCATTCCCCAAGGAACAGAGCCTCTCAAAAAGCAGGAAATAGAGTGGTTCTCTCTCTCCATTACAATTGACACAACAAAGAAGCTTTTTCACTTTTTCCATTCTAAAGATAAAAAGTTTGCCTTTTAATCAAAATCATATTTTGTAATATTTACAGTAACAGTATGTTTAAAAAGATTACTTAAGGTGCTCATGATTCTAGTAAAGCTGATTGCCTATTTTATAATCCCAAGTTAAATTTATATTTAAAAGTTTTGATATTTTATAAACAGATACAAAGGTTGCACATGCAATCTAAGAATAGTGGTATTTAAGCAGACATTTGATTTTGACATCTCCTTCAAATAATGACATGTCTGGTGGTCGCATTCAAAGGGGTACATATCATGAGAACTTCTTGGGTCAACTTATCCAACAAAGATGTATTGTGCCCCAAATTGTTCAGGTCAACCCACAGTGATTTTCAGACATTGTTTGGCAATTGAGTGCATCTAGATTGTGGGCTAATTTCTCTGATGTTATTGTCACTATCCTTCAGGTAAGTTGGATAAATTTGCTTGTTTTTATAGATGAGTGTTATAAAGGAGACTACATGATAGCTGGCTTCCTCTTCCAAAATATAGGATACAGGCTTCTGATTATACAATCAAAATTCAATTACAAAAACGAAAAGAGGAATCAATCCCTTCAACTTCAATTATCAAGGTATATTATCAAATTTTTAAAAATTTTTACAAAAGATAAAAGTATAGCTATGGAAAGACAATTCAGGCAGGTAAAGCAATAAATAAATAAATAATAAATAAAATAAATAAAGCTGTGAGACAGAGAACATGCTTATGTTTTTCCACAGAATACTGAGTGACTTCTTTGGGTACCACAAGGTCGCTGTTACACTCTATCATGACCTAAGGTCTAAATGGGTGTCAGAGTATAAAAAGACAACTGAGATGGAAGTTACCGATAATCTTAAGACAAAATAAAATGTAAAATATGCAAACAAATCATACAGAAAAGGTTCTCTTCCTTCCAAATTTATCTGATGAAGGATCTCTGCTAATTGAGAAATAAGAAAATCTGACTAGACTCTTTATGATTATAAATTTTATGAATTATAATAGAGTTACTATAGTCTAATTTGTCCAAGAATATATTTGAGCATATTCTGATTTTGTGAAGATGTTTGTGTGTCTTCTGTACTTTTTATTTGTCTATTTAGGTTTTTTTTAATTTTCACTTATGTGGTTTTCATATTTATTTATTTGGACACATAGTGATCCTGCTGTTTAGCTTCCCCAGTGCTGGAATTGCAGGTATACATCACCATGTAAAATTTTGAAGTTAACAATTTTTCTTTTATCATTTATTGCTAATGCAATTTGGAACATAGATCCCTGAGTTACCAGCCAGTCTAAGTGATATCAAAATGACATTCTAACATCTCACTAAAGAATTAAAATAATGAAACAAAAACTCCCTAGAGTGCTGAGAAATTGTTGAACAGAAGACCAATCGGTGAATTGATGGGAGGTCAATTTTTGTTCATTAATAATATGCCACCTAGATTATTCTATTTTCTAGAATAATCTCCAGAGTCTCTTGAAAGATACCTCTAATAAATCAGTCTTAAAAAAGATCAAGTTTTTCAGAAAAGAAAAATTGCCATAAGTTTTCTCATAAAAGATGCTCTTGATACAAAATTAAATCAAGAAACAAAGTCTTGGCACTCTCGAGATGGAAGAGAAAGAACAACTGCGGCGACAAATCCGCCTCCTGCAGGTGTCCCACACACACACTCTGCGGACTCCACCTACCAGCAAAGTGATCAGACCCGCTACCGCATTGCCAAGAAGACTCCAGCTTCTCCTGTCTGCACCCCACCTTTTTCTCTGCCCTCCTGGCGGGCCCGGCGGCTCTCACTGTCCAGGTCCTTAGTGATGAACCGCCTGCGTCCAGTGGTCACTGAGGCTGGCAAAGCCCCACCTGGGTCCCCTCGGTGGCGGAGCAAAGGCTACGCTGTATTGGAGGAGTCCTCTATAAGGTGTCAGCCAACAAGCTCTTCGAGACACCCAGCCGGCTGAGCGGCCGGAGCAGCAGGGCCTTCCACCGCCCAGGCCAATTGGACCCTGCCAGCAACTGCAGCCGCTCCTTGGCCCGTTGGGCTGTTCAGCGCAGCCTGGCCATCATCTGGCAGGCTAAGCAGAAAAAAGAGAAGAAAAAGGAGTACTGTACATACTACAACCACTTCAGCAGGCGCAACCACGGTGAACTCTGCCCATACATCCACAGCCTGAGAAGGTTGCTGTGTGTACCAGGTTTCTTTGGGGCACATGCAAGAAGACAGATGGGACCTGCCCCTTCTCTCACCACGTATCTAAGGATAAGGTGCCTGTGTGCTCCTACTTCCTGAAGGGATTTGCAACAACAGCAACTCCCCCTACAGCCATGTGTGTGTGTCCCGCAAGGCTGAGGTCTGCAGTGACTTCCTTGGCCACTGGGTGCCAAGGGCAAGAAGAAGCACACACTGCTGTGCCCTGACTTCGCCCGCAAGGGTACCTGCCCTCGAGGTGCCCAGTGCCAACTGCTTCATCACAACCAGAAGCAACACAGCCAGAGGGCAACCCTGCCACCTGCCTCAGGACCCAGTGATGCAGAATCCAAGAGCCGGGCCTCCACTGGCCATGGGTCCAGAAAGCCATCAGCGGTCCATCACCATGCCAGAAAGACATCCAGTTCCCCCACCCCCAGGACTGCGCCCCCAGCCTCCCCTCCCCCTTCCCCACAGGCGTTTGCTTCAGCTGCTCCCTCGTCAACAAAGGCTGCCTCCTCCTCCTCCTCTTCCTCTTCCTCTTCTTCCTCCTCCTCTTCCTCCTCCTCCTCTTCCTCCCACTCCTTAGACCAAGAGGAGCCTACCTC
>PVKA01042031.1:0-17656 GCA_004027165.1 Ctenomys sociabilis
AAAAAAAAAAAAAGAAAGAAAGAAAACATCTTTACCAATGCCACATCACAAATCACTGTTTGCAAGCCCATACTTCCTCAAACAAAACCACCCTCAGCAGATTGTGTTCTGCTTTGCCCTATAAACTATTTTTTCTGTTAAATGAAACTATAAATTATGGAGGCTTTACAGGCTTCAATCTCCCTGTTCCCTGAAAATTTAGGAGGATACAGAATGAAATGTCTCTCCCTGGGGATTTCTGTATCACACCTTGGTTTGTTTTGGGTTTGCTGATCCTGTCTTTTTTTTTTATTTTTTTGGGCAGAACCAAGGACTGAACTCAGGCCCTTGTGCTTCCCAGGGAAGTGCTTATTCCACTGAGCCATCTCCCTAGCTCCGGATCTTGTCATCACATAAGAAATACCTGCACACTGTGGCCTTACGTGGCTAAAATACCGACCTCTCACACACTTACCTAGCCTCTGTGTTTTCTATCTTACTTTGTAATGCTGTAACACTGATTTGGTTTCTGTTTGTAATCAATTCAAATATCACCTTAAAGGCTGACAGGAGAAGGATTTAGGGAAGGCAGCTCAATGGCAGAGTACTTGCCTAATTTGCCCTGAGTCCTGGGTTCAATGCCCAGCAAAGAAAAAGAGAAAAAGCTGGCAAGAAGAAACATTTCAACGCAAAGGGAGAATTGTGAAATCTGGCCAAGGTGATGGTTACAACAACCGTACTCATTCCCTGGAAGGCATCCGACTGCACTCACGCGGTCACCGAGCTTTATGATCTATCCATTGTACTGTGCAACAAGGCTGTTTTTCAAATGCGCTTATTGGGCCGGCCAGATAGCTCAGTGGACTAAAGCATCTGCTTAGGCAGAGCACAGTGGCCAGGATTCCTCGCCCTGTGTGCCATGCTGGCCCTGCCCCCGGGGGCAGACTGAGCGAGCGGGGAGACTGAGACTGGGAGTGGTAGTGCACTGTAACCTCAGTGCTTGGGAGGCTAAATAAAACAGAAGGATCTGCCAGGCGTGGTGGCGCATGCCTCTAATCCCAGCACTTGGGAGGCTGAGGCAGGAGGATTGTTGTGAGTTCAAGACCAGCTTGAGCTACGAAGTGAGCTTAAGGCCATCCTGAACTGCATAGTGAGACCCTGTTTCAAAAAGACATAAAAAACAAACAAACAAGAGGATCACTACAAGTCTGATCTATGTAGTGAAACCCTGTAGACCCTGTAGCAAATACATTAAAAAATAATAAAAATGGTCCAACCAAATAGATCAATGTATTAAAGCACCTGCAATCAGGTGCAGGGTCCAGGGGTTTCTTTCATCCCCAAGCCTTCCATGCCAGCCCCGCCCTCAGAGCACACTGAGACAGCAATTGAGACTGGGCACAGTGGTAGGCCTGTAATCCCAGCACTTGGGAGGCTGTAAATAGGCGAAACGCTAGGAATCTAATCTACTAGTGAGACCCTGTAGACCCTTCCCTAAAATACAAAGTACGGGGGCCGGGGAGATGGCTCAGTGGAATAAGCACTTCCCTGGCAAGTGCAAGAGTCTGAGTTCAATCCCTGGTTCCACCAAAAAAAAAAAAAAAGCTACTACTACTAATAATAATAATAATTAATAAATAAAATGTGCTTATGAATCACAAAGTGTGATTTCTTCAAATTTAAATTGACATTAAAAGCATTGATTTTTCTTTCCTACGCTGCAAAAACATTCGTGATGTTACAGGATAACATAATTCTCCTGCAAGGCAGAGTTTCTCAACTTCTGCACCACTGACATTTGGGGTCGGATCACGCGGCCCCACACACCAGGGAGTTCTTAGCAACATCTTTGGCCCTCTCCTCACTAATTATCAGTATCACTCCCTCGAATCATGATGCCAAAGGCCACAAATGTCTTCCAGGCACTGACAACTAGTGTCCATTCTTTGTTCCTGGATGAAAGGCACTGCTTTCTACACTGAGAGTGGTTTAAACCCCAGTACCTCACGGAGTGAGGTAGGCTAGGGAGATAGCTCAGTGGCATAAGCACCTGCCTGGCAAGCACGAGGTCCTGAATTTGATCCCAGGTGCCAAAAATAAAGAAAGTAACCCTGAACACCAGAAGTGGTAGGGACAAAGGACAAAGAGAGACAGACAGACAGACAAGGGCAGGCAAAGGCCGTATCATCTATTGGATATCTAACAAGGGCCTTTGTGAAAAATCTCCTTCAGACAGGCATAGCGGTGTGTGCCACTCCAGAGGATCATATGGACCCATGAGCTTGAGGCCAGCCTACATAACACCGTGAGAACACTTCACAAAAAGAAAGCTAGGCTACATTACAGTTCAGCAGCATAGAGCATGCCTGGCGAGGTCCTCAATTCAACTCCCAGTACCAAATAAAAAAGAGAAAAAAAAACTGTCTTCACCCAATTGCCAGTAAGAACCAGTCTGAAATTCCACAGCTGCCCCCCTAACAGCTAAGCATTTCCTCCCAGCTCTCTTCCCTCACTCCCTCCCTTGGTCTACAACCACATCACACAGGATCTACTTGGCAAGTCGACACACACATCCAATAACCACACTTTACTACAGATCACAATCAAAAGCATCAGGAAAGAACAGTCGAAGCATGGGTGATTTCTAACAGGAAGGCTAGTCCTGAGGCCGTAGGGCAGATGAGGAATCTGAGATCTAAAGAAAAAGTTGGGAGCTCATTTCAGGTAACTTATTTATTTAGGTGTTTGGTTTTTTAGTATCTATTTGTGTGTGTGAATACCCTAGAGTCCTTGTGCACCCTTAGCTAAGCAAGAAGAGCTCTACCACTGTGCTCTTCCCATGCCCAAGGAGTTCATTTCAAAGTGGAAGGGAAGAGCATGCAATCCCAGTGAACGATGTGTGCAGGAGTCCCGGGGTAGAAAGGAACCAAGCCCTTGAGATGGGGGGAGGGGAGGTAACAATGGTCAGCAGTGGAATCACAGTGGGCCTTGTGGACCCCAGCGAAGAGAAACTGAAGGGTCAGATCTGCAGTGTTAGGAGCACGCAGTGTGGCCCTCTGAAGCCATCTTCACAGGGACACAGTTCAAAGAGCTTTACCCAGGATCCTGCAAAACAAGTTTGTTTTTCTTTTTTTTTCCTCTGTGGGGCGTGGCAGTCCACTCTGGCTACCTCCCTCCTGCTGCTTTCTGTGGATGCAGTTTAAAGGACAGCAGTTTCAACGGTCTGCGCCTGCTCTTCTTTCAATTCAACAGCCTCCAATAAACCACTTCACTTCTTTCCAGGTGCACCTCTGTCTATAAAGCTCTTCGGGACTTATCTTCTCCCCCTCTTTGTGATGCTAGGGCTGGAACCCAGGACCTGGGGGGATGGAAGGGTGAGTGAGGCAAGCGCAGCGAGGAGCCCGCCCCGCCCCCACTCTGGCCAGCTCGATGATCCAGCCAGCCAAGCGGCCTGTGGCAAAAGGTGAAGCAATCCGTCCTTCTGGGCTTGCTTACAAAGAGTGCTGAGACAAACTGAGACACACTGGCAGATTTGTTCTCTCAGCGCTGTTACACCCAATCAAACCTAGTTTTTAAAAAAATTATTTTTGAGATGTCACTCCCAGTCTAAGATTCTGAATCCTCCAGGGGCCACTCACACAATCTCTTCCCTTCCCCCATCCCCAGTGCCCCAGGGAGTAGAAAGCTGGCTTTCAGTTTCCCCAGTAGCAGAAACTCACCCCACCCACCCTGAGTCCTTAGCAGCCAATGACACTTCCTCCAGGAAGTCTGTCCTACCCCACCAGGCTCCAGCCCAGGGGCTTCTTCACTAGGGGTCTCCACAGCACGTCAAAGAAAGTTCTGAATTTCACTGGAACTGCTTCCCTACCTGCCTCCCTTGGACCTCAGCACAAACGTGCATGTGGGCAAGCACAGACACCCAGTTGGTGTGACAGGTCCTGCGGGACAGGTCCTGGATGTCATAGGCCCAACCTACTGCACACTGTCTGGCTCCCAGTTGAGATTCTTTGAAATAGTTACTGAGGGGCAGGAGACAGCTCAGTGGCATAAGTGCCTGCCTGGCAAGTGCAAAGTCCTGAGTTTGATCCCCAGTGCCAACAAAAGTTATTGAATAAACCCTTGAATTCAAAAAAAAGACACTGTCAGAGTGTCCTAGCAGAAGAGAAGCTTTATTTATTTATTTAGGCAGAAATAGGGATTGAACTCAAGCCCTTGTGCTTGCCAAGGAAGCACTTATTCCACTGAGCCATCTACCCAGCCCCAAGAGAAGCTTTAATGAGAAAGGTTTTGTTTTCCTATCATGTGAACAGGAAATACACAAAACAAAAACTTTAGAAGATGCTACGTTTCAGCAATTCACACCCTCTGGCACGGCAACTGCTGAGATACAGTCCCAGCGCTTTTTTATTTTTGGAAGACTGGATCTCACTAATTTGCTAATTTGCCTAGGTTGGGCTTGAACTTATAATCCTCCTGCCTCAGCTTCCCCAAATGCTGGGACTACAGGCATGTGCCTCCCTACTCAGCTACACTTACACACAATCGTGGACAGAATAAAAAATTCAAGAAACCAGGCCGGGCGTGGTGGCGCATGCCTGTAATCCCAGCACTCAGGAGGCTGAGGCAGGAGAATTGTGAGTTCGAGACCAGCCTGAGCTACAAAGTGAGCTTAAGGCCAGCCTCAACTGCATAGTAAGACCCTGTCTCAAAAAGACCAAAAAAAAAAAAAAAAAAAAATTGAAGAAACCATTCATATATACCGGGGATTGAACTCAGGCCCTTGAGTTTGACAGGGAAGCGCTTATCCCACTGAGTCATCTCTCTGGCCCCACGTTGAGATATTAAGCCAACAGGGAGAAGAGGTGCTGACTGGAACCCAAAAAAGAACGTCAATATAGGGACCCCGGAGATGGCTCAGGGGAATAAGCACTTCCCTGGCAAGCACAAGGCTCTGAGTTCAATCCCTGGTTCCACCAAAAGAATAATAATAATAATAATAATAATAATAATAATAATAATAAAGAAAGAATGTCAACATAAAGCTAGGTCACAAACACTGCGTTGCCGCGGTTCCTACACACGCTGGCAGCGGCCAAGCGCAAATGTAAATTACTAAATTTGCTCTTGACAGCACGACGCCCCCTTCTGCCCAGGGCGTCAAAGTCCTCTTTTCTTTAGTCTAACGTCCTTCCAAACGAACTCCTGGCCTCCGACCTCTCCTAGAAGTACACGCCCCCTTCCTCTTCCTTCACATTCTTTCTGCAGAAACAGCAACAGTGCGTGAGGCGCTCTTATTTGCCCAGTCCCAGTCTTCCTGCTGAATTGAGAGAGGACGCTGTAACTTACCGTTCGGGTCTGAACCAAGATCTTACTACGCGGAATGTGTGTGTGCGTGAAGCTGCCCGGCACTGCCAGGGCATTAGGAGAAAAGCAGATTCTCCACCTCGCCCCACACCTGCTGATTCAGTCAGTATTTCAGGCAGCTCCGCGGGAGACTGATGCACACTTTGAAAAGTGCTGGTCTTGAAGCCAGAAGCATTCAACAAACACTTTTTGAACACAGCAGGCGCTCAGCATAAACATGAGATTATGGTTAGGAACGGAAGACGCACGTACGTTCTACGGCCATTAAGAGCTCTTAAAAGGCCCATGGTGGCACACATCTGTGATCCCAGCACTCCGGAGGCTGAGGCAGGAGGACCTTTGAGTTCGAGGCCAGTCTGGGCTACAAAGTGAGTTCAATGCCCGCCTGAACTGCTGAGTGAGACCCTGTCTCCAAAATGAAAACCAAAGAAAAGCTTTTTTTTTTTTAAAGAGCTCTTACAAATGCTAAAACCTGCACCCTCTGGGAGAGCTGTCGTAAGGAGCCAGAGCGGCCCGCGGAGTCTGTGGTCCTCGGGAATCTGGGCTTGGCTCTATTTGCTGCAGGCAGAAGGCACCGGGGAGGTGTGCTAGCGTGCGTGCGCGCGTATCTTCCCCGCCTCAGCCACAGGCCGCAGGAGCTGACAAGGCCAAGTCCCCGCCCCCCTCAGCTGTCACCCTGTCAAAACAAAGCGGCTGCTGACAGCGCAGGGCCGCTCGGCCGCCCGCCCGCCCGGCGCGAAGCCCCCCGCCCCGGGGCCCGCGGCTCGGACCCCCGCTGGCTGGAGCCCGCACGGCGGGGGAGCCCAGGCTGAGCGAAGCGCCCGCGCACCGGCTTCGCCCCACCGAGCTCCGTTCACGCCCCGGCCGCCGGGACGGCGCTCCAACTAAACAAGTAATAACACAATGATGACAGGGCTGTCGCCGCGGGCCGTGCCCACCGGCCCGCCGTGACTTCCCGCCCTTCCTCCCGCCGCCCGCGGGCCCGAGACTGCCCCGCCCTCCGCCCAAAACCAGCTCCTCCCCGCGGACCGCAGCGCATGGGGACCGCCCCGGTGCCCCCACACAGATCGCCCAGCCCCAGCTTAGTCCGCCACCCTGGACACGGTTCCACTCGCGCAAAAGTGCCTCCAGCGAACTCCTACAGAGCAACAAAGGCCGGAGTAGCCCGGGACTTTAAGCACCGAGGTTACAGCCTCCGAGAGGGAGGAAGGGGTCCGAGACCCCCTCGCCCAACCCGACAGTACTCGCAGGCGACAAGCGGCCCCCGCGCGGCGACCGCGGCACTTCCGCGGGCAGCGCCCCGGGCGGGGGCCGGTGGGGGCGGGGCGGCGGTACCTTGCAGGCGGAGTACACTCCGAGTTTCTCCAGTTTCTTGGCCCGCGGCGCGGAGCGCAGCTGCGCCTTCTTCACGGCGATCCTGGCCGAGCCGCCGCCTCCCGGTCCCTCGGCCGTGCCCGCCGCCGCCAGCGCGGTCGCCGGACGGCAGGCGCCCGAGCCCCCCGCGGCGGCGGCGGCGGCACAGGGGGAGCCCTGCGGGGGAGCGGGGGGCAGCGTCCCGGGCCCGGCCCCAGCCCCGCCGCCGCCGCCCCCGCCCGGCGCGGCCCCCCCAGCCTCGGACATGCGGCCCCGGAGCGCAGCAGCAGGCGCCGAGCGTCAGGCGCCGCCGCGGCCGCCAGGGTCCCGCCCAGGCTCTGCGCTCCGGGCCGGGCGTCGGGGCGGAGACCCTCGCGCCCGCCCGCCCGCCCCGCGCCCACCCCCCTGCCCGCCCCGCCCCGCCCGGCCTGCGCGCTGCAGCGGCGACGGCAGCTGCTGCCGCTGAGTCCGCGGAGGAGGGACCAGGGCCCGGCCGCCGCGCTCCCGGGCCGCCGCGGTCGTGCTCCGCCGGCGGGCGGGGCCCCTAAGGCCGCCCCTCCGCGGCCGCAGGTCGGCGCCCCCCGCCCCGCGCCCGCACCCCACGCCCGCCCGCCAGGGGGCGAGGCTGCAGCCGGGTGGGCACACGAGGCGGGGGGGGGGGAGGCGGGGGCGGGGCGCGACCGAGGCACCTGCTGCCCCCACCCCCACCCCACCCCACCCCACCCCCACCCCCACCTCCACCCCCACCCGCTTAGCAGGAGGGGCCTCCCCGGGCGGGCGTCCCCGCGTCGCACCCGCTCCCGCCGCGGAGGACTCCCTCCACCCTAGCGGGTGCGGGAGGAAAAGATAAATTTTTTTGAGAAGTGCCCGACCGTGCTATTTTACTGCGAATTCGTCAAAGTAAAGGCGTGAGATTTCCGTGTCTTCTCTTTAAATACTTTAGGCCAAACTCCTTTAAAAAAAAAAAAACAAGAACGCCTTCTTCCGATCACAAAGGGTGGACCGCGTCTGTCAAAAGACCAAAAAAAAAAAAAAAAAAAAAAAAAAAAAATCAATAGTTTCTGTAATTTTTTCTTTTTGAAAGTTCTGGTTACTGGAGGAACGCCTGTCTAGAAGCATCGTCAAAATAACTGCGCAAGAAAAAGTTTGAATACAAGTGTTTTTGTTTTGTTTTGGAATGAATTTGGAGTTTTTTCGTTCTTGTTTGAAATGTGGTTTTACTACGTAGTCCAGGGTGGACTTGGACTCATTATGTAGCTCAGTCTGGTTTCGCACTATGATCCTCTTGCTTCAGCCTCTAACGTGCTGGGATTACCGGGTGCACCACCACGACTAGTTTGAATTCAAATTTTATTGGTATTTATCTCCAGTTAGTAGGATTATAATCTATTGCTGCTTCTTTTCCTATATCGTTAAATGGTTTCCAAGTTGAAATGCCTATTATCCAGGAGAAAATTTTAGTCACCCTTCACTTGAACCAATATTTCTTTCTTTGGGCTTCAGATTTAGCCCCCAGAAAGCCCAGTTTTCAGCTGTCAAAAACTAGCTTACATTGTTGCTGGTGAAAATGAGGGCGGAGCTTAGTACACGCGCCCGGCAGTTCGGTCGACTTCTCTAAAGCAGCTTTGCAAAGACCCGCGCTGGGTGTCGGAATCCTTCTGCAGAAGCGCCTTACTTGCGCAGAGCGAGTTACCCTGTGTCCTAAAGTGCTGATGATCACATTCTTTGCGTGCTTTACGGCTGGTGCCCAGCCGCAGACTCCAGGGATATGCTTTTACTTGGACACATCGCCCTTCCCTTCCTGTTTATTGCTGTTAATCTAGTTTTCAGATTCTCTTTGTTCTTTTGACTTTTAATGGAAGGACAACGTTTTTTACAGGCCTGGAAAAGTGTGAGCCTAAGCCGCGCTGTTATGCAAGGCAAAAGAAAATATGCTCTTGACTCCTGTCCTACTTGAAAGTCTGAAGTGGCAGGCCCTTAACGAGCTTCCAGCAACAGGTTAACTTCATGTTTTCCTTCTCGCCTTGATGTGCTTTCCCTAGCCACTGTGACTCTCTCCTAAGAGATTTTGCAAGACTCTTGTCTAAGCCAGACCACGTCTTCCTGCCTATGATTCTCTGACCAAAAAATTTTTTTAAAGTTTTGTTTTCTTTTGCTTTTTTCTATTTTTTGGTACAGCCTGGCTTGTTTTCTTTTGTTAAGAAAGGGTCTTGCTTGAGGCCGGGGAGATGGCTCAGTGGAATAAGCACTTCCCTGGCAAGTGCAAGGGCCTGAGTTCAATCCCTGGTTTCGTAAAAAAAAAAGAAGTAAGGGTCTTGCTTTGTAGGTCAGGCTGGCCTGAAACAGCCTCGGGATTACAGGCCTATGCCAGCATGCCTGGCTAAGCAAAGCTTCCCCCCGCCCCCAGATGTTAGAAAGTACTGATTTCTAACTAGTATGGGCTGCACCCCAGAGATATTTATCAAACTGGTAAGATCCACCACTCAATGTGTGTAGAACCTTTCATTGGGTGGAAATGTTGCCTCCATTATTTGTAAAGGAGCTGGTGTAGCGGTATGCACCTGTAATCCCAACTGCTATGAAAGGTGTGTTAGGAGGATCGCAAACTCACAAGTTTGAAACAAGTGTGGGCGGTTTTGCCAGCTGTTGTCTCAAAAATAAAAACTAACCAAATTTAAAAATTTATAAAAAGGCTGAATTCAAGAGGATCTTCCTGTCTCCCAGCCCTTGATTCTCTCTGCATCTTCAGAGATAATAAAGGCTCCCCCTTTTTTTTTCAAAAAAAAAAGGGGGAGGCCAGGAAGATGGCTCAGTGGAATAAGTGTTTCCCTGACAACCGCAAGGGCCTGAGTTCAATCCCCAGTTAAAAAAAAAAAAAAATGCTATAAAAAAATGCTGAGTTCAATGCCCAAAGAGAAAGAGAGAGAGAGAGAGAGAGAGAGAGAGAGAGAGAGAGAGAGGTGGTGTAATGGGAAAATTGCTTGCCTAGCACGCATGAGGCCCTGCATTTGGTCCTCAACACTGCAAAATGAAGAAAAACAAAAATGAGCTAGCACTGCTGTTTACCTGTCAGCTACGCTACCTGGGAGGCTGAGGCAGGAGGCTTACAAGTTAAAGTCCAACCTGAACAATAAAATAAGACCTTGTCCCCAAAAAAGTAAAAAGACCAGAGTTCAGTGCTCCTGTGTACAATCCTCTAGGACACAAGAAAAGGATTTTTTTTTTTAATTTTTAAAGGGTTAGGTTTGTAATTGAGCATGTTCAAGGTCTTCACTGTGGTCCTAGTACCACAAGAAGAAAGGAGCCAGCAATGGTGGTACATGCCTGTAATCCCAGTACTTGAGAAGCTGAGGCAGGAGGATTGTTGTGAGTTCGAGGCCAGTTTGGGCTACATAGTAAATTCAAGAGCAGCCAGAACAACTAGGAAGACCAAAAACAGAAACACTGAGGGACCCGCTGAGCTGCATCAGAAAACAAGACGGATGGATGGATGCACCCACGTATGTACAAGGTGAATAGAAATGCAAGAAAGCCAGTGGAGCGCAAAGTAACGGCAGGATCTAGGTGGCAAGTTCACTGGTTTGTTCAGCTTTCCTGGTGTTTGAAATTTAGAATGAAATGTGGGGGATAATTTGCTCACTATCTCCACCTACTAAGCCTCCTTCAGAATTCAGAAGACAGGCTATTTCCAAGATGTTTTGAAACAGAAATAGCCAACCTCATTTTAATTCACCCTGAAAAACCATCACCATCTGACTGGTGAATGGCTTCTGACATCTCCGGAAAATTATGTTTCCGTGTTTCCCTGCTTGGAAGCCCCACGTGACATACTGCCCGAGGCTGAAGGCCCACAGTTCCAAGATCTGTTCAAAGTGTGTCATGAACGCTAGGAAGGGGATTTTCAAGGGCAAAGCATCAACAGAGCTTATTACTGCTTCATAATCAGGCTTCTTAGGGTGGCCTCGCGGCACAGGCTTCCATTCTGGGAAGTTGAGACAAGAGGATCACATGTTCCAGCAGACTGGGCAGATTAGCAAGACCCTGTTTTTTGTTTGTTTGTTTGTTTGTTTTTTAAGGAAAAGATCTACAAGGTGTTCAGGGTCTCACTACTAGATCAGACTGGTAGTGATCCACCTGTTTCATAGCCTCCCAAGAGCCAAGATTACAGGCCCACACCACCACGCCCAGTCTCAATGTTTAACCTGGGATGGGGTCGCCACCCCCCAATCCCCCCACCCCACCCCAACCCCGCCTGCTTGCAGATGCTTCAATCCGCTGAGCTATTGGCCAGCCCTTGTTTCAAAATTTTTAAACACTATTTTTCTTTAATTTTTATTTTTCTAAACACTATTTTTTTTTAATTGGCTAGGTATGTAGCTGAGTGTGAAGGCCCTGGGTTCAATCCCCTCTACTAGAGAGGGGAAAAAAAAATCAGGGTGTTGTAGGATTTAATAAATTCTTCCTATGTCCAAAGCACTTTACTATTAAGAAATACCAAAAAGAAAAGAGGCAGCTGGTCTGGCTGTGCACACCCACAATTGCAGCAAGCTGAAGCCTAGCTTGGGCTGCATAGCAAGACTGTGTCTCAAAAAATTAAAAACAAGAACAAAAATATGAGATCTGCCTCACTCTCTGGGGCTCGGGGATGGAAAGCCCCTTACTGCGTGGGTGTCTCCTTTCTTCTGTGCTCCACACTAACCCCATCCAGGGCTGGCTCCCAAAGTTCTTTTGACACAGAATAGAAGTACGCTTTTCTACAAGGGAAACCAGAGCAATGGCATACCTGTGTTTGAACCACTCTGGGGACCTCGGGCAGGTACATTCCAAGTTGGAGCCCAGATCAGGCAAATTAGCAACTCTCTCAAAATAAAAACGGGAAGGAAAGAAAACAAGGGGGGCTAGAAATGTAGCTCAGTGTAAAGATTTGGAAGAATAAGGGCCAGGGAGACAGCTCAGTGGCATAAGAGCCTGCCTGGTGAACTCAAGGTTTGATCCCTGATAGCTCAAGAAAATAATTTTTTGCAAGATTTATTTTCTATTTTAATAAGGTTTCACTATACAGTTTGGGCTGTCCCTGTGCTCACTTTTTTGTAGTCCCCAGGCTGATCTCAAACTCACAGAACTCACAGCAATCTTCCTGTCTTAACTTCCCAAGTGCTGGGATTACAGGCATGCACCACCACATGCCTATTTACCTTTTTTTTGTATCTTTAGGGAAGGGTCTACAGAGTGTTCAGGGTCTCACTACTAGATCAGACTCATAGTGATCCACCTGTGTCCAGCCTCCAAAGGGCTGGGATTACAGGCCCAGACCACCATGCCCAGTCTCAACTGCCATCTCAGAGCACCCCTGGAGGTGGGGCCTGCACAGCAGGCCCAGAGACTGAACTCTCAGCCACTGCCCCTGTTGCAGGCACTTTAATCCGCTGAGCTATTTGGCCAGCCCTTCGCCTATTTACTATTAAGGAATATCAAAAAGAAAAGAGGCAGCAGGCCTGGTGGTGCACACCTGTAATCCCAGCATTCAGTTCCAGTTCCAGGGCTGGCATAGCATGCAGTATTGGGGATCAAACTCTGGACTTTGCACTTGCCAGGTAGACACTTATGCAACTGAGCTATCTCTCTAGCCTGAGATTTGGATTCAATGTCCAGTACTAAAAAGGCAGGGGTAAGGGCCGGGGAGATGGCTCAGTGGAATAAGCCCTACCCTGACAAGCGCAAGGGCTGAGTTCAATCCCCAGTTCTGCCAAAATAAATAAATAAATAATGGGCTGGGGGATGGCTCAGTAAAATAAGTGCTTCCCTGGCAAGCGCAAGGGCTTAAGTTCAATTCCCCGTTCTGCAAAAAAAAAAAAAAAAAAAAAAGCTAATAAATAAATAACAAAAATAAATAAATAAATAAATGGGGGGGCATGGGCTGGGGAGATAGCTTAGTGGCATAAATACTTGCCTGTCAAGTGCAAAGCCCTGAGTTCAATCCCTGGTAAAGCAAAAATAAAAAAGGGGGCAAAAATCACAGCAATTTAATTATTATGTGTTAGTACTGAAGACCAAACACCAAAGGGAAGAAAAAGAATTAAGACGACGTGCAATGTACATGTACTAACCACCCACAATGAATATAATCATTACATGCTGCAAATGTATACCAATTAAATAAAAATTTAAGCTAAAAGAAAATTTAGAGAGTGGGATGTAGCTCAATGGTAAAATACATACTTGGCATGCACAAGGCCTGGGGTTCAATCCCTAGAGCCATCCCCCCTGCTTAAAAAAAAAAAATGAAAAATTTAACGGTACATAGTGGTGCCTGCCTTCAAGCCCAGCCCTCAGGAAGCTAAGACAGGAGGGTTGCAGTGAACTTGAGGCCTACCTGGGCTATATACCAGTGAGTTCAAAGCCTGCCTGAACTGCACCATGAGAATCTGTCTCAAAAACAAAAAAAAGAGAAGTTTGAATTCCAGTTGAAAGAGAGTAGGGAGGGGCAGAAGGGCAATTGTGGGAGGGCAAAGAGCAAGACTAAGAGGCTGGCTCTGTTTCGGGTTGACCTCTGGAGGTTACTGGCGGTACGTCTATACTATAGAATAGTACATAGTGAGCGTGAAGGACGGCGCCGGTGGGGCTTAGCCAACTACAGTTCCTGCTTAGGCAAGCTCAGGGGACCCAAAGTTCAATCCCCGGCACCACATACTGTGCCAGCCCAGCCCCCAAGCTGAGCCAACCAGAGTCCAGACATGGTGGCTTACGCTTATAATCCTAGCACTGGGGAGGCTGAAACAGAAGGGTCACTCTGAGTGAGAGCTCTGTAGTGAGACCCGGTACCAATGAAACACATAGGAAGGAAGGAAGTGAGGAAGGAAGGAAGGAAGGAAGGAAGGAAGGAAGGAAGGAAGGAAGGAAGGAAGGAAGGAAGGAAGGAAGGAAGAAAATTTTTCCATTTTTTATTCCCTGGTCCTTGAACATAGCAAATTCTCAGTAGATGTTGATGATTTGAACCTGAAAAATCTATCAGTGACATGTTCATTTCTTGGTTTTTTTTTTATTAGTTTATTTGAGAACTAAATACCAATGAGACAGTTTCAAGACCAATTAGTAGGACAGTTTCAATAATTAATACATTGCACATTATTGTCTTCATAGTGGTTATTCATAGTGCAAGATGCAGACGTGATACCCTGTCCAAACGCTTTTAGTACAGATCTTTCTTCTCAATATGTTCATTTCTATCTCCATGGACATCACCCATTTCCCAGATGGCTCGAAACCCACCAGGCCCAGCTGCAACCAACTTCCTCCATGGTCTCTCTACTTTAGCTCTTGCTCTACAGTAATTTCCTCTCCACAGTACAGAGTTTCGAAACCATAAATCTCAACATGACCCCACCACTCCCTGCTTGGAGCCCTCCTATGACTTCTAGCATTTAAAATTCAATATCGCGACTCCAGAACCTGAGATGAAATAGCACAAACTGACAAGGTTCCAGGGGTGTGCAGCTTTCTGCTCTTCGCCAAGTGCAAGCTGAGGCGAGCGCTCGGAGCCTGTGCAAGGCAGGCTGGCGTTAGCTCTGACGCAGCTAGATGCATTCAACGCATTTTCCACTCACAGTATTTCCAATTTATGTCACAGAGCATCTGTAGCCTTCAGTGAAACTCAAGAGGCTCTTTCCTAGCTCAGGGCTCTTTACATTTCCTGAACCATGTGGATGCCCCACTCCCCACCCGAGAGCGACAGCATAGCTGGTTTCTGTTTACCTAGAATCCTTTGCCCTGAGAAACCTGAGTAAAGCAAGTTTGTGACCATCTGTTGCGGCGCCTTCCCACCGATCCTGTACAGTCTCTGTAACGGACCAGTAGCCCAAGTCCACAGATGGACTGAAGCCACCTCCCCAGGTGACACGGGCCCCAGGGATGGGCCAAGCGGTCTCACTGCAGGTTTGGCGCAGCTCACGGTCCCTGACTGATGTCCTTCCTGGCTCAGCCCCTGGCTTCTGGGGACAGTGGCTGGACGTGAGAGCCAAATACGAGTCATGAAGTTTCATCTAAAAGAGCTGAGCGAGGGCTTGGTCCAAATTTGGATCAGAAATTTGAACTTTCATAAGAGTTGAGGTCAGTGCTAAGCGGAGCAACGTGGCCCAGAGCAGCCAGCTCACACTCCTGAACACTCTTTGTGACAAATGCTTCACTAGGACCCTTCTCTCTAAGGGCAGAGAAACATAAAACCCTCTTTTCTACTTTTCAAGTATTTATGCAATTAAATTGTCATTCTCAATCCTCTGATTTCTCTTCACATTGTGTGATTTTTGTTGTCTTTTAAGTTGTCATTTTCAGTACAAATCTTAACCGTGATCCAAATACCATTCATCCAAATAATACCCAAATACTCCCCGGCCCCCCATGTGTTAGTTTTTAAAAGAAAATGGGGGGGAGGGAGATGGCTCAGTAGAATAAGCACTTGCCTGGCAGGGGCAAAGGCCTGAGTTCAAAACCCGGTTCCCCCCAAAAAAACTAACACATGTACTCATTTTGCCGGTTTACCTACCATTTGCAAAACAGTACAATGTAAGGAAAAGAGATGAATCCTGCTTCTTTATGTATTTTAGTTACACAGTTTGCTGCTTTTCTGTAGTTATACAAGAGTATCTGTTGCTTTAAGCAACTTGAAAATTTTATAAGCAAGTCAAATTTCTAAAAAAAAAAATTTTTGTATGACCTAGATTTTCTGGAACAACTGAAAACGGCAAATTTTTGTCTCACTAGTGCCAGATAAGTTTTTTTTTTCTTCTTCTTCTCTTTCTTCTTCTTCTTCTTTTTTTTCTAGACAGAGTCTCACTAATGTGATTCAGGCTAGCCTTGGATTTACTATGTAGGCCAGGCTGGCCTCAAACCTGTGGTGATCCTCCTGTCTCAGCCTCCTGAGTGTTAGAATGACAGATACGCGCCACTATGCCTGGATACCTAGCCCCTATATTAAAATGTTCTTTGAGGAGGGGGTAAGAGGAAAGCGACATAAAAATACGTGCAATTTATCAACTCCCTATGTAATCATTATGTTCTTCAAAAATATACTAAATAATTTTTTTAAAATAAAAAATAACAATTTCTTTTGAGAGAGTCTGGATAGGTTGCCCAGGCCAGCCTGGAACTTTTGATCTTCCTGCCTCAGCCTCTAAAGACTGGGATTACAAGGGTGTGCCACCACAACCTGCTAACATCAGTGATGACGTTTGTTTTTTGGTGGTACCAGGGGTCGGACTCAGGACCTTACACTTGCTAGGCAAGCATTTATTCCACTGAAATATCTGGCCGGCATGGTGCCAACTTTTATAATTTCTTATGCTCACTACATACTCTAAGAATGTGTGTGCACATGTGTGTATGCATGTGTGGACAGACCCACAGCACATCCTCCAGCCGGTCACGGGGACTCTGAACCACACTCTTGTGGTACAATCGGTTCACAGGCGTTATTTATTCATCAGTGTGTATGTGGATGTGGTCCGCTAAACCACTAGTAGTGGGCCTCACATCCACCATGGGAAGGCTTCAGAGTACAGGAGGTGAAACATTAACTGACAAGCACAGCCTATTCTGTGTGGTTAAGCATGGTGCTTTAGTGCTGGAGACAGAGTACAGAGATAGAGCACCGCTTAGGATGCACAGGGGTATGGGTCTTATCCCAGCTCCACAGAAATAAAATAAGAAAATATAGTTGTATATGATTTTGCTGGGGCAAGTGAAGCCTGGCCCTCAATTAATTAATTAATTTGGCAGAACCTGAGATTGAACTCAGATCCTTGCGCTTGCCAGGGAAGTGCTTATTCTACTCAGCCATCTCCCTCGGCCCAGAAGCTTGTTGTTGAGGCAGCATCCCTCTGCAGCTCAGGCAGCCTTCAAGTTCGTGATCTTTCTGCCTCAGCCTTTGATGGTGGAGATCACAGACAAGTGCCACCATGAGTGGCTTTTGGGGGCTGGGCTGGTGGTGCTAGGCTAGGCATTGAACCCAGAACTCCAGATGTTCTGCAGGCTTTCTGCCACTGAGCCATATCACTGACCCTTCCTGGTTTTTTTTTTTTTTTTTTTTTTTTTTTTTCTGGGAACCAGTGATTGAACCCAGGCTCTTGTGCCAGGGAAGCACTTATTCTACTGAGTCATCTCCCCAGCCCCAGTGGTACAGTTTTTAAAATTTACATATTGGTCTTTCTTTATTTGTACCAGGGGATCGAACTCAGGACCTTGCGCTTGCCAGGCAGGTACTTAGGCTGCTGAGCTATCTCCCCACGCCATCTGCCATTTTTTGTTTTGTTTTGTGTTTTGTTTTGTTTTGTTGGGTGAAACAGCAAATTGAACTCAGGCCCTTGTGCTTGCCAGGGAAGCAATTATTCTACTGAGCTATCTCCCCGGCCCCTTAATTCTCATTTCTTTTTTTTGGTGGAACCAGGGATTGAACTTAGGCCCTTGCACTTTCTAGGGAAGTGTTTATTATTCCACTGAGCCCTCTCCTTGGCTCCAAATAAATAAAATAAAGTACTAGGGATTGAATCCAGGGCCTTCTCCATTAACTACATCCCCAGTCCCTTTTACAAATATTTATAGGACATGTTCCTCATGATCCCATGCCAGAAGAACACCATCTCCACGGACCCCAGGGAGTCGAGCACCGTGTTCGAGCTGAAGTGCATCATCAGGGGCTTCCTCAAGCGCCACCCCACAAGCAGAGGCTGTACAAGGACAACCAGCTTCTAGATGACGGCAGAACACTGGGAGAATGTGGCTCCACACGCTAGCCAGCAAGGCCACAGACCCAACCACAGCCAGGGCCCTGCACACTAAGCCCTTCTCTAGCCCTCTGGAGCTTCCAGATGTGATGAAGTCTCAGGACTCTGGTGGCAGGCCCAACGGACAAGCTGTCCAGTGATGGTCCTTGGCCTGCCCTGAGGTCCACAGCCCAATAAAAGGTTTG
>PVKA01042032.1:0-17677 GCA_004027165.1 Ctenomys sociabilis
AAAAAAAAAAAAAAAAAAAAAAAAAAAAAAAAAAAAAAAAAAAGCAAAAAAAAAAAAAAACATGTGCTTGGTTTAAGTATCTGTGAAGTACCTCATCTAAGATGAGGGGTGTGGCATTAGCTGTGGACGAAAGCTGGGTGAGGCAGACATTTCAGGTGTCAGGAAATATAAATGCAGATGAAGTTCTGGGAGAGTTTGAGATGGAGCTAGAGAGAATATAGCCCCGGAGAGAAGGCGAGTTCTCAAGAAGCCCGAAATGGGGGCTGTGGCAGTAACTCAGAGGCAAAGCACCTACCTGGCAAGCGCAGGACCCCAGTTCAATCACCGGTACTGCGCGTAGTGGTGCATGCTGTGATTCCAGTACTTGGGGGTTGAGACAGGAGGATCACTGCAAGTTTGAGAATGTCGCTGGGGCCACAAAAGTGAGTACAAGGCCACCCCAACTGCATGGTGAGACCCTGTCTCGAAAACAGAAGTCCTAAATATAAGAGACCAAAATTTGCATAAAAATCCTAAAAGAGGAAATATAGGCTTTATTAATTGAGGCTTATAATGACTCAGTCAATATTATAACATTTCCCTCTATATAAATTCATATAGTTCTGAAAAAGTCCACAATGTAGTTAGTTCCATAACTATTGGATCCTACTTTTACAGGTGGGCAGAAGCTTATAAGTGCATGATAACTGTCTGAGAACCAGTCCTGGATTGTTATATTTTTAGGTAAAAATAATGAACAATATTTTAAGGGACTCGGTGGCATAGGATACATTTGTGATTTTAAAATAAAAATTCAAGCCATGAATGATTAATGCTTCTTTTCCCCCCACACAACATTGTGGAAATCATTAATCTGTTCAATTTGATAGCTTAAAATTCATGGACCTGTAAGTTGCCAAAGGAAAACTTTCTGAAGCAGTCAGCACCTATTGGCCCCAGCCTCTGTGAGACAGCCAGGTTTCATGGTGAAGAGCAGGGAGACAGACAGGCATGACATGAAAGCCATACGCAAATGGGAGATTGCATCTCCATCCTATGTGCTCATTTAATGGGCTAGAGAAATTCACACTCTTGTGTACATTGGGGTGAGAAAACATGGCACTCCAGGATGCCTGAGGCTAGACAGAAACTGGGTTCTCTAAAGAGCAATGTAAGAACT
The DNA here is from genome assembly GCA_004027165.1 of Ctenomys sociabilis. Classification (NCBI taxonomy): domain Eukaryota; kingdom Metazoa; phylum Chordata; class Mammalia; order Rodentia; family Ctenomyidae; genus Ctenomys; species Ctenomys sociabilis. Next base: position 1,160 of record PVKA01042032.1, read on the forward strand.
TCCACACTATCCTTAAACAGCAACAACAACAAACTTCTTAATATTTATTATGAGATGAAAATCTTATTTTGTAACTCTTCTGCTTGACCCATTCAAGGGCTTTTCCTTGGTCCTGTATTTCTCCATCGCTTTTGGTCCTTCATGCTTTGCCTTATACTTACACATGTGGTATTCCTTATACACTGGATACACATACATGTTTGTTTGTGTATGCAAATCACACTTGAGTTCATCTGACATTTGTTATGGAAGCTGTTCCAAAATTTCTCAATATCTTTTATTATGTAATTATTCTTGAGCCAGGTGAGGTGGCGCATGCTTGTAATCTCAGCACTCGGGAGTCTGAGGCAGGAGGATCATTGCAAGTTCCAGGCCAGCCTGGGCTACAAAGTGAGCTCAAGGCCAGCCTGAACTGCACAGCAAGACCCTATCTCAAAAATACAAAAGAAATTATTCTCAGCTACATGATGCTTTATCATATTATAAATTCATGTAAAATTTGTTTCATAATTTTTTCAGGACATTTTTACATTTTAAACTATGACCACACATTTAAAATGTAGCCTCATTATTATATGTTTATATACAGATTTTTTTTTTTTTGTCTTTTTGAGACAGGGTCTTTCTATGCAGTTCAGGCTGGCTTTAAGCTCACTTTGTAGCTCAGGCTGGTCTCGAACTCACAACAATCCTCCTGCCTCAGCCTCCCGAGTGCTGGGATTACAAGCATGCGCCACCACGCCCGGCTATATAGATGTTAATAAGACATGGTATATTAGAAAAAAATTAAAATAAAGTCAGAAACAAGATTATATTAATATTTTGTTCTATAGGCAATATATTTTTGTTACTGTTATATATGTAGACTCAGTCATGAGACATGGTTTTGTATTTTCTGGTCACATGTATGCGTGTATGTGTAAGTGTAGCTTAACAGATTACATTTGACTCGGTCCTTGAGCCATTTCAGAAGCACACATCCTAAGAACATTTACTCATTAAAAATGAGGGGGCTGGGGTGATGGCTCAGTAGAATAAGCATTTCCCTGGCAAGCTCAAGGGTCTGAGTTCAATCCCCAGTTCTGCCAAAAAATAAAAATAAAAAACAAAAAGTAAATAAAAATGTACAGCTAGCCTGTTAAGCAGAACTTGGGAAGGTCTGCAGTTAGTCCCAGCATTCTTACTAAGTCTCCCGTTGTGGAAACTAGTACAAAATATGATAAAGCAGTAAGGACAGTCTCCTGCCCCTTGAGATGAAGGAAGAGAAGGACAGAGGAATCAGAGATGATTGTTGGGCAGATAGTTGTTAAACATTTCCTGTGAATTTTTATCCTGGATTTTGTGGACAAAAAGTTTCATTTTTCTTCCTCACTTCAATTTATGCAATGGCACCTACCAGCGATTCACTGGGAACCCTTGCTGTTGGCCATGGGACTCTGAGGAAATGTGATCCTGGCATTTGACTGAACTTCGAAGTGTGAGGGTGAGAGGCTGCAGCTCCTCCTGCGTTGGGTTGGTTATGCTGAGGGAAAACCATACTTCCACTAATGGTTGAAAGACAGCGTGAGTTCTCAGGAGCCGCATTGTGGGATAGAAGGGAACAGACCTTGACTAGTGGGCAGAAATGCTGAGGATGACGTGGTACCAGATTGGCTTTCCTCAGGCAGGGCGACTTCAGTGCAGCTCCCATGGGGGTGGTTTCCATGGAATCCTCAGAGGTGTCCCTTCAACAAAATGGGTGTGTCTCCACTTCTGCCATACCCAGACAGCAGAAATACACTGGCCCAAGGGTGCATTTCCTTCTTCTTTATTTCTTTTTTTCTCCTAAGCCCCATGTATGAAAATTGAAAAGTTAGTGAATAGAGGAAGGCGATTGAAAAAGTTCATCATTAAGTCAAATGTATGTGCTCCTCTGCTGTAGACTAAAACGATTCAAAGGGGTCTAAGCCAACACAAAAAGAAATCTTGAATAAGAGAAGGATTTGGGGCTTTGTTACTATAGGAAGTGACAAGTTAAGTGGATGTTGCACAAATATTGACTTCTATGAACTATTCATTCATTAACAACAATTAGATATTTTTCAAGATTAGAGCAATCATTATTTCACAGAGATTTTAAGGGCTACAAGAAAGAAAGAATCAAAGTGCTTCTAGTTAGGCCTTATCGAGTTTGATTTCCCCAGAACATTGCCTGTGAGTGTGTATGCATGTGATTTTGCATAGGTGCACACCATGCACTTACTTGTGCATAGAAATGTATGTGGATGTGCCCAAATGTACATGTGCAGCACAACAGCCTCTGTTCATCTCTTTGGGTGTCAGGGTTTTCTTTTTGTAGCTATCTGGACAACACTGAATTAGCCCTCAATGTCATGCAATTAGACAATGCCTTCTTCCCAGAAATTTCACATTTTCTTCAAGAATGTACTTTTCTCTGTTGTTCTTTACTCTTACTTAGATCTTGGCCACCTAAGGTCATCTCAGCACAGGTGTCCGAGTGCAGGGGATAGCTCAGACATCAGTGCACCAAGCTGTGAGTCATTTGCTCTTTTCTGTCCCAAGGAACCCCAAGAGTGCACCTATTTATAAACAGGAATTTCTCAAAGGTCTAGTGGTGATTGTGAGTGGGAAATGTCATTGTCACCATCAGGACTAGTCTGGTCTTAATGGTTTTTTTGTTTTGTTTTCATCTAACACAATCCATGCTTTCCCACAGAGGACTAACCCACATAGTTTGCTTCCTAAATGACAACAACAAGCACAGTAAGAAAATGCAATGCACTTAAAACAGTTATTCTCATAGTAAACCCTGGAGAGACTTGTGTTGGTTGGCATTAGACCCATTTGTAATATATTCTAGAATTTTGTTCATTTTCTTACTTTGTAATTCATAGGGAATTTATGTTAAAGGTGAAGTAAGGATCAAACTTTTTTAAGTATTTGCTAATGTTTTTCTCACTACCCTGTATCAATTTAACTATTCTTTTTCTCATTTTTCCTTTCCTTTCTTTTCTCTTTATTGTTGTTTTAGGGTTTTGCTTGGTTGATTGTATTTGTTTTCTTTTGTAGGGCTGAGGGCTGAAGTAAGCTCACACTACACCACTGATCCCAACTCATAACCACAACTATTGCTAAATTTATGTTTTACTCATCTGCCTCGAGGCTGTTTCCAACATTTTGCTTGAACTGTTGTAACCTAATTTATCTTAACCCAGTAACTCCTAAGGTTGCGATTTCTAAGGTGTACCATGTTGACATAGATTTTCTCTTCAATGTCTCTCTTTCAGTGTAAGCTCTTCATTGTCTATTATGTTCTGTGAACTTTTAAACCCTTCATTAATTCCCTTCACACCATCTGCATCAGATTTGAATGAAAACACATTAAATATACTGCCTTGAGAGAAATTGAACATTTATACTTGGTATTCCCTCTTCGGTGGATGGCTGGCTGTTCCATTTAGCTTAACCTTCTCATTAAAGTAGGTTTTGTCATTCTACTTCTGGTGCTCCTCTGACGTCACTTCAGGTGCAAGATGGAGCTAATAAATCTCTTTCTTGAGCAATAGGAATGTCACCCTGTTTTATTCTACATGGTGCAGAAATTTTAAGAAGATTTGAGTGCAGTCCATGTGTGGCATGTGCAGTGTCTTCCTTCTTGGTGTGAAGCTGGTCCACGCACAACACATCTTCATTCAGCCTTTCAACCTTTCCTCCTCCTTCCATATCTTGCTCTCCTCCTCATTTGAGAAATTTACATCTCCTTACTGCTTGCTCTTTATCTTTTATTTGTCTCCTTATTTATATTTCACATTTCTCATACATGTGACACATGTGACGCATGATGTGACACTTAAGCTTGTGTGTCAAATTTATTTCACTTAACTGTATAGTCTCAAGGTGAACTCATGTACAAAAAATGACTCAAGTTGATCCTTCTTCATGGTAGAAGAGTATTCCATCATGTGTATAAACACCACATGTTCTTTATCCATTCATCTGTGAATGGACACATAGGCTGCTTCCAAGATTTAAGATTTATTTAATAATGAATTTAACAATGAATTCATTATTAAGTGAATCTTTAAAAATTCATTTAGCAATGAATTATGCTGCTATGAACATGGGTAGGCCTGGATCAGTGTGCCTTCTTGACTTTTAGAAGATACCTAGAAGGGGACTATTAGGTCTATGGCAGAATTTTGATGTTCTCATCTAGAGAAACCAGGAACCTGGCATTCTAATGTGGAGACCATTAGACTTCACTCAAGTCTTTCATCCAGCGATATCTGTGGCCTGGTGGCTCTTGATACCCCATGCCAGATGCTCCCACCTTGGAAGATGGCATGGTTCTCCTCTTAGACACTTCATTCAGTGAGAGTGAGAGGGGTGAGCATGACTTGCTACAATTTAGAACATGAGAAGAGTAGGGGATACAAGAGCAATGGATGGGATAGAGTAAGTTTTGAAAGGGCATCAAGGGTGTCTTGGGAGAAGCCTGTATCTGTCCAGAGAGGGACGAGAGGGATGGGAGGTGTTTCAGGTGGAGGGAAGCAACGCTGCTAGCCTGGGAGCAGAATGTGCCCATGTGGTTCAGGTGCTGAAGAGCCAGCCGGAAGCGAGGTGGGTAGACTGCAGCAGCTACCAGAGATCGGGGGCAAGAGGCACAGGAGGAGAGAACAGAAGCAAAGTAGGGTTCTCCGAGTCATTGTTGTGACGTTGACTTAACGCTTTGTTAGATGGGGAGTGACTGGAAGATGGGGTGGGGGAGTACTACACATGGAGTCCCCCCCCTTTTTTGCTACTTTATTATTTATTTCTTTTTAAAATAAATAAATACTAAAAAAGTAGCAATACAGAATTTCACTAAACAAGATGACAGAACTTCCACAATGGCTTTACATTGTATATTGTTGTCTTCAAAGTAGTTGTTCAGATTACCAGATATGTAAGTAATCAAAGTTGGTCAAAAAATTAAAAAGAAGAAAGAAAATTCGAGTATTAACTGCTCCTTTCAATGGACCAGCAGAAAATAGCAGTGCCCTTGCTCAAGCTGTCCTGTGTTCATACATAGATATTTTTCCCTTCCTTCTTTTCTCCTTTTCCTGATTCTAGTTCATCCCCAGTTTCTTTTCCTTTCAAAGTATCTATTGTACCCTTTGGATCTTACTTACTCTTTCAGGTTCTTACACTAGGAGACATTGTGATGCTTACGTGTGGATCTGATTTTTTTCACTTATAAGTGTGGTCTCTAGTTGCATCCATTTACCTATAAAAACCTCTAGCTAAGCTCTATCTGGCTATTGGGATGCTCGGATCCTGGAAGAAGGGGAGGAAACACAGTGGTCAGGAGGACTTGATCAAAGAGGAAACTGCCAGGGACCTGGAGAGTAGCTGTGAGGGGAATAAGAAAAGTACATCTGTGTGGAGTGTAAAGCCAATTTTTGTTTTCTTTTTGAGTTGTATTTTTCCTTCTTTATTACAGTAAAGTGCCTTAATTTTATATCATAAGTGATGTTGATCTTTCAAATGTGGGTTCTGCCTGTTTTCTCTAACAACATAAATGTTCTATTTGATATGAAATAGACGCCATTTTTCTTTCTTGTTTTTTTTTTTTTTTTTTAAAGGTTGAAAAATTTAATCTGCAGTTGGGTAGCTGTGGTAGAAACAAAGAACATTATGTGGAAATTAGGAGACTAGGGATATTAACCTATCTGAGCTTCTAGTTGGCAGTGTGGTCTAGAATAAGCTTAGTGTTCTTGTTTATACATTGAGATTGTGGAAAAGAACCATTATTATTCCAGCCCAAATATTCTATCAGTCTGTGATTCTGTGTTTATATACTAGCTTTTAAAGATTTGGACACAGCTCAAAATCTTTATAGAAGTTCTTTAAAGCATCACAAGCGACTCTGTTGCAGCTGCAGAATTTTAAAGGGAGAAAGAGAAGAAACAGGAGCTACACCCGCCGAGTTTGTGCTATCTCGGCAGGCAGTGGCCTTTCTGGTGTCATTGCCCTGTACACTTGTTACCCTTGACAGTCAAGTTGGAGTGCTTGCTTGCAATGCTTGCTTAGGTAGGGGCTGCTTTCTCTTCTGAGTCCTATTGTGAGAACTCAGCTCCTTTTTTTGCTTTTCCTTTCTTCTCTGAGGGGCTTTTCTCAGGATTTGCCTTTGTTCAGAATCAAAACTGTAGATTTTAGTCTTGCATTTCTTGTTTTTAGTTAAATTATATAAAACATTTACTTTATTGATCTTTTGGGGGGATTTAATGTATTTCCCCTTCATTACCACTGAACTACAACTCTAGTAGCTTCATCAACTTTAAATGCTTCATCTTCATGATGTTGCTCTTTCTGGAGGAATTGGCTCTTTCTGCAGAGGTGAAGAGAAAGACAAATAAGGCAGGATGTTGCATACCTGTAATCCCAGAAACTGGGAAGCTGAGGCAGGAGGATCACATTGCTGTGTGTTTGAGGCCAGTCTGCACCATATAGTGTATTCAAGGGCAGCCCGAACTACAAAGCAAGATCATTCTCAGTAAGAAAAAGCGAGAGCAATGGAGATAAAAAGAAATGTGCAAGGTTCTTCTGAACTTTCGTGGAAGCTTTATTGCCACTACAAATGATGTCATTATTCACAATGTGGATCTTATTTAAAAAGTAGCAACTGATTTTGCTTTGCTTTGGCTCTTATTACATGAGGGGTTGCTTTTCTGGTATCGGTTGTGTGGAGTGCACTCCTGGACTTTTGTCAAGGTAGTCTACTCTTGGCCTTTGTCTTTGATGCCCACCATACCAGATCTTCATGCTCCTTCCATGGGGTTACCCAGGTAGCTTTCCCTACCCCCTCCTGTGTCACACAGTGTGCTGATTCTGTGCCGCTGCAAACTTGTCCCTGAGACTAACCCAATTTGCTTTCAAACAAATATAACAATATTGTTTTCCCATCTCAAGAGTAACATTTCGGACTCTATTTGCCAGTGAGAGTCTGGAATTAAGCTACTAAGAGGTCATGCAATGAAAGGCAGAAATAGCTTGTTCTTGCAAATGGATAGAAATTTAGCCTCATTTAGCTAAAAGTACAAGACCTGTGTAATCAAATATTTGACTTCATGACCAGGCCAGGCAAAAAGTATACCTGTTCAGATATAATTGGTTCTGCTCACCAGAGTGGCTTTCTCATTGTCTGTGCAGCTACAGGAAATATGGTTAATAAAAAGCACATGTCAGGCTGACTGGGGCTGCTGTACAGACCCTGCTGGACCACTCTGCGAAACTGTTATTTTCTATTAGGAAAATGAAATCTCCAATCACTGTTAAAAGGTAATCGGTTTTCAGGACAGTGGTCCTGTAGAAGAAAGCAGTCATTTTGACTTGATTGGTGACACATGTTTTCAGGGAACACTTTCAAAATGAGGAACATCGGTAGAGCCAGACGCATAGCCCAAAATGAGCTTTCCCAGAATTTTTCCTAACATCAAATTATTAGTGAAGAGGTGGAATATTTTTCAAGGTCTGTCTTTCCCGTCAACCTTAATAATGAAGCACAGTGGCTTCGTGAACCTCCACTTGTTTGGCTGGTGGAGTTCATCACTCTTGGGCAGGTTTCAAGGTCAACTTTTCTACCTTAGGATTATCACCCAAGGCTTTGAGGTTGCCGTCCATATTGGGGCCAGCTGGGCACTCTATGCTCTGTCTCGCAAAGCCTGGCCATGTCTTATGGTCCCATGTTATGGCTGGAAGTGGGTATATGACTTATTTTCTGGCCTTTGGTGTTTTTTCATAGAGCCTTGGTATTGTTTATGTTATTAGAAAAATAATAGCACCCTCCCATGGGATGACTGCAAAGAAAAATTTAAAGAGATAACACACTTGTCACATCATATGTGTCTATATATAACTAGATATACATATAGATATAGATATAGAGGAGATAGATATACATCATCTATCTTAGAAAGAGAGAGAGACAGGGAGAGAGAGATAATATGGTTTTACCCAAGATAGGTTTTTTTAGCAACTTTATATGCAAATTTCATGATGATTTCAAATATAAATTGTTTCTTCTCGACGAAAGGCATTGTAATTAGTTTTATGGCAGAGATAAATAGCTCTAAGTCTTTTTTCCTAAACTGTGTTAATCATAATCATTTATCAAATAATGTATTAGTTGTTTGGAATATAGGAAACCAAAACAGTTTCAGAAAGCACCTGTTAGGATGAGCAGAGCTCGAGAATATCATGCATCAGCGATTGCGTGTCAATGTTTTTCTGTGACTGAAACTGGACATTTTCAAGGATTTTGCAGTAGGTAGTGATGGTGTGATTTCTGCTACTGTCAGGATGAGTCTAAGAGAATCTTAAACAATGACCAACACTTTTTGTCAGGAAGACCGTGTCATCTTTCTGAAGTATAATCTACAAATCAAAGTCATTGTATTTGATCTTTGAAATGCATTCAAAATTATCATAAACTGTAATAATTATAATTTCTCTCATGTTTTGTCATAACCTGGTTGTGATTTCTCAGACCAATCACAAATTCAGGCTTACTATTAATGACTTCTCTTTATGAGCCTCAAGCCATCTGGCATTTGTACATGAGGAATAAGTCTCATTTGATGATATGAGTTGTCAAGACTTTCTTATGACGTTGTTCTCTGTGACGTTTCTAGAGGCATATCAGAGTCACATGTGCCTGAGGAAGGGTGTCTTTGCATCAACCTATGCTTATGTTCGAAGGACTGCTGAGTGGGAGAGATGTGATCATAGTGGTGGTGGTGGTGGTGGGTTTGAATCTCACTGAAACAATGGGAATTTACAGTCCTGCCATGTAAACATGGGCACAGTGGCCTGCCAGTCTCAGCAGACTGGATTTGTGCTGGCAGACCCTGCAGCCTGGTATCTCTCTAGATATATATGAAAGGTTTTTGTTTTCTGCCTAAACGAAAAAGTGCATATATGTGTGTGCACACATGCACGCAAATGTGCTGGGCAAAATAGAGACAAATTAAACAAGCAAGTTGGGTTGATTTAGCAAATGGAAGGAATAATCTACTACTTGCATCTGCAATTAGTATCATAGCCTCAGGAAGCTCCAGTGGTAAGCACTTGCTGTTGCTTCTGTGGTAAACGCATTGGAGATAGGATTGTTCCTAGAGAACATGTGGTGAGCGCCCTAGTGGTAGAGACAACCCCTGTGGGTCTGTGCAGGGCTTCAGGGAGATTTGTGACATGCTGAACTGGGGCAGTACTCTAGGGTCTGGCCTTTTGAAGAGCTACAGACCCAGAGTCTCTCTCCAGTGGCCAGCAGGTTATAATTTTTATAGTGGTTATACAGCTTCTGCTTTTCAAGACTACCACAGTGCTAGAAAAAGGGGGAAATGAATAGAATGGTTTGCTGTTTATTAATGTTTTGCACAGGGAATCAAACTCAGGATCTTGTGCTTGCCAGACAGGGTACTGTGCCACTGAGCAATTTAACATGTTTTAAAGCACTAAGCATATTGGGTCTGGTTTTTTTAAAAAGAAAAAAATCAAGATTCTGTCAATTTTTTTTTTAATAAAAGCTCCTTGGATTATTGCAAATGTTTAGTTAATTTTCAGAGTTTTCAACAAGTTGACAACTACCTTTTGCTGATGTACATTGCTTTTGTGCAGGGCCAGCTTTTTCAGTCCTGCAATAGCAGTGCTTGCAATCCCATTTCTAACTGTTGACCTTAGGCAGTTATTTAATCTCTTTTCTCAATGTTCTCAGTCATAAAGCAAGAATAATAATATGTGTCAAAGAGTTGTTGAGGCTGAAGCATGTCTACTTAGGAAAAGCACTTAGAACGACACCTGGAACGGAATGGTGAAATTTTAAAAACCCATTTAGGAAAAGCACCTCAAATGGCACATGGGGAGCATAATGGCCCCCAGTAAACACTGGCCATCAAAATCAGCTAAATTTATTTCAAATAGACAAATGAGATTGCATCAACCTACAAAGCTTTCACACAGCCAAGGAGACAATGTACTGGGCAGAAAGCTAACCTGCAGAAAGGGAGGGCCCGTGTGCAAACTCTGCATCTGACAAGGGGGCATCAAGAATCTATGAGGACTACTGAGATCCTATGGCACAATGCATAAGTAAATTATAAGCAAAGGAAGCTGGATGATAAATGGAAACAGGCATCCCTCAAAATAAAGCATACACATGGCCAACCACTATAAGAGAAAACATTCAAAAATCATTCAGCCTATGGAAATGGAAGTCGGGGGCACAGGATGTAACACCTCACCCCAGTAGGAAAGGCTGTCATCAAAGAAGGAAGACAGCACATGCTGGAAACAATGTGAAGAAACAGAAACACTTGGACACTTGGTGGAGACCACTATGGAGCTGCCTCAAAAAGTTAAAAATAGAACTACCATGCCACGCATGGTAGTTCTGAGGTATGTATGGTAGTTCATGTCATGGTAGTTCTGAGGTATGTATCCAAAGAAAATTATATCAATTGGCCAACGGCACAGCTGTACTCTCCTGATTCTTGCAGCACTGGTCCCAAGGTGCTGTGTTGTGGAAGCAACCTAAACCTTCGTGAATGACACATCCATACAGCAGAACACATAGAAAAGTGAAGTCCTATCTTTTGCATCAGGAGCTGGACATGAAAGTGCTAAACGGAATAAGCCAGGAACAGAAAGAGTAAACAAGAAAGGTGCGTTTTCACCTGTATGTGAAATTTTCAACTAGTGGATCTTGCAGAGTTAAGGGCAGAAACGTGGTTACTAGAGTCCGGGGAAAGAACAGGACAGGGAAGCGCTAATTAGCCAGTGGCGATGCACAGGGGCTAGGAGCTGGAAGCCCTGGGTGCTGTCATGCAATAGGGTGACCATAGACAACAATAATGGATGTTATAGTTTGGTGATGACAAGAAAGGACTTTAATGCTCTCATCATGAAGAAGTGATAATGTCTGAAGAAATAGATGCATGTGCTCCCAAGTACACCTTACGTGTGTGTGCACACAGGGGGCTATCACATTGCCCCCTTAACATAAACAAATTTTATTCTCTGATTTATGAAAATACCTTCAGACATTAACACACCACCCTTCATTTGTTCCAAATTTTTATTCATATTCATAGGATGAGTAATCTTTTTTTTCCTGAATTGCTTTATTGAACAAGTGAGATTTACAGATTAAGTCCTATCAAATCTCCATGGCAGGGGATAATGTCTAAACTCTGTTATAACTATTCTCTAAAGCTTTTGGGGACAATAACAGATGGCTAAGCTGTTGGGGATATTATGATTCTACTTCTTTTTCAAATATGTGGCTGAAAACCATATCAGAGCAGGGTAACTTAGCTTTTTGTTACTTCAGAAAAATAATTGTGTTGCATTTACTTATACAGGTTATTTAAATTGGTTCATAAAGTGACAGTTTTTTGAGAAGATTAGCTCAGGGTGCAAACAAAAGTTATTTTTTGAATACCTAAACTTGTGCAAGTCACTAATGTTGCACAAAATAATTGAATATTAATGACAAGGTTGCTTATTCAAGAGACCCCTCTGTGGAGATTAACTGATGGGTCTTACCAAAGTCAGTTTTCTCACCGACTGGGGAAAAGTGGGAGAAGATTCTAGGATTATCCAAAGTAACAGGAGCCCCTGGCCCTTCACGGGCACAGTTCACAGAGGATCCAGCTCCTGTGAGCACCTGATGTTGTGGGCATCTAACCGCACAGCAGGCTTGCGGTGACAGAAACCATAAGAGTGACTACAGATACCGAGGAAGCTTTGCTGGCCCTGCGGGTGCACACCTCCGGCTATGTGGCTGGTGCTGGGGATTCCTGTGTGAGAAGACGGCTGAGTTAGTTAGCTCTACCATTGCTTGACAAGATGCCTGAGCTGCACAACTTGAGGGAGGAGATGGTTTGTTTGGCCTGCGGGGTTGGAAGTTCTAATCCATGTCAGCGGGCACTAGTGCGGAAGCGTCAGGTGCTAGAGGTGGTGGAAGCACCGGAACACCACAAGCCTGGCTCCTGCCCCTCAGGCGAGCACCTGGGGGTCTAATCTACCAACGTCGAGGGTTTCTTGTGGCCCAGCACCCCATCTAGGAGTCTCTCTTTCTAGTAAAGGTGACTGTAAGGATGAACAGGCCTGCAGGGGCCCCTCAGAGCGGGGATAACCACACACTCAGACCTGTTCTTGAAAGAAGTTGGAAATCCTATGAATGAGTTTAACATAGAATCATAGAAGCTAATTCAAAATATTTTACACTAAGAAATAGTCATGAAAGATAACCATTTGCCATCTGTCCAGAAGAATGATAGTAAGCACAGTATTCATTTCTTTTTTTCTTTTTTGGTACCAGGGATTGAACACAGGACCTTGCACTTGCCAGTCAAGCAGTTATGTTGCTGAGCTATCTCCCCAGCTAAGCACAATAGTCACAGAATGAATCACATCATTAAATGTGTTTTCATTTTTCTGTTATTCTATATTCATTATTATATGTAAAACCGATTTCTGAACAAACAAGTAAAGCCATTTATATCAATCCCTCTGTTACTGTTCATTTTAAGAGTGAGCTGAGATACATCCATTATCAGGTTTTTTTAATCCTTTCATATGATAGATATTGTAGCAAATAAGATTAAAAGAAGAGAACTGCACTTCACACGGAACTTCTGTTAGACATATCAGAATGGGAAAAAGCCTTCCTTTACAAAGAGCCAAAGTTTTGACTTGGTGTTTTTGTAACTTTTCAATGTCTGGGAGTGGGATGAAGAACAGAGTGACTGTCCTTCAATGTTCATTGTCTGCAATTAAAATGCTTTTGCAGATAAACCTCCTAACAGTGAGCTCTACTGTTAATGATGTAAAACTCATCCTGTACTAAGCTATGTAATAGATAGATGATAGATAGTGAGATAGGTAGACAGACAGACAGACAAATGTTCTAAAGAAATCAGGCACTTATCTTCAGAGCACTGGATAAAGGGCTAGTCAAGCACAGTCACCGCCTCTCCTTCTTCTGGGCATTCACAGAGCATAGGGTTTCCTGGGAGTCATGCTACTATGACAGTCAGTATATAAATACATAAATGATTTCTGCAACATCCAGGACTCTAGCAAAAACCATAGCACAGAGTTTTGTTTTCACTAGTTCACCTGCCTTGGTGTGTGTGTGTGTGTGTGTGTGTGTGTGTGTGTGTGTGTGTGTGTGTGTGTGTGTTCTAAAAGACATAATGTGACCATTGATTCGTCACCAGGGCACATTCTGCAGATAGTCAACATTTCATTTCGAGCATGTTAACTGAATAAGTTATCATATGTAAAAGAGTCAGGACTTCACTTTCAGAAGGAAAATAGACCCTGGAAACACATTTTTGGGGGCGAATGTCATCACAGGAGCACACACTTTTAGGACTACCCCTTACTATATTGACTTTATTATTTTTGAATTTTCAGGGATCTAAGCTACATTGGGTAGTATAATTACAGTAAGTTTTTTATGTATTTGGCACAGAGTCTACAGGGTCTCACTACGTAGATTGGACTCATAGTGATTCTCTTGTTTCAGTGTCTCAAGGGCTGGGATTATTGGCATGCCCCACCTCACCCAGTCTCAATCTCTATCTCAGCACTCCTTGGGGTGGGCCAGCATGGCAGGCCAGAGCCGCTGCACTCTCCCTAAACAGGTACTTTAGTCTGCTGAGCTACCTGGAAGATCCTTTAGAATAAGTTTTCAAGGTGGTTCATTTTGCCTCTTAATGTTGGAGCAAGTAGAGCTCAGAGATGATAAGGTTTCTTCTGTGTCACACACATTTATCTTATCTGATGCCCAGATTGGCAGGCTCCACTATTTTAGAGAAAAGTGAATTACAGGCATCAGTTCATTCTTTTAGTGTATTACTTATACTGCATTAGAAATACTGTCATTTATTTGAGTTCCTCTAGGAGGTATTATATTCCATAGAGCATAACATATTTTTCCAGTGACTTAAAGTTTAGTAAACAAAAATACAAAATTAAAAGAGGGAAGTAGTGATAGCTCATTCACTCCATGTGTTTGCAAGAGTCCAAAAGACGGTCTTCACTTGAGGATATCTTCTCAACGCTGACTTGCAAAAGCTACTTTGTATGTTTCTTTCCAGATGATAATGCAGAAATAAGCTCAAAGTTGCTATTAAATCATCAACTAATTTGTCAAGTATATGTTGTTTAAAGGACATGTCTCTGAAGTGAAACTATTTAAAAACATATGGCGGTAGAGATAGCTTGGCAGTCTAAGTCCTTACCTGGCAAGCTCAAGGACCTGGGTTTAATCCCTGGTACCACATGCTGTGCTGGCACTAGAACACTGCCTCAGTAATCTTAATTTTCTGCTATGTCTTCATTTTTAATTATTTTATTTTATTTTTTGCAAAGCTTTATTCCAGAGAGACTCAGTCCCTCTTTGCAGCTGCCTTCCTCATGGTGGCCAGCACGTTGCCCACCTCCTCACACTTCCTCTTGGTATGGATGTGCATCCCCACCCTCTTCTTGATGAACGTGAGGACGCATTTGTCCTTCGAGACCTTGAGCAGCTGCCTGGCGTGCTGCTCATAGGGGGTGAAGCTGCACACCTCCCGGACCATGTCCCACTCGAACTTGGTGTGTTTCGTGAGGCGCCCACGATGGCAGCTGTGCCTCGGTTTGGTCACATTCTTAGTCACTTTGTGGCCCCTTGTTGAGGCCATGGCCATGGGACAGCACAAGGCCAAGACTACTGTTCTTCAATGGTTGCTGTAGAAGAAGTATTTTTATTTTTTAAAGAGAGTAAAAAATAGGAAAACATTAGAAATGATACAGAATTTCATTAAACAAGTTAATAAGAATTCAATAATTGTTATGCTGCATATTGTTGTCTTCAAATTAGTTGTCTAGATTACCAGACAGCAAAACTGGTCAAAAAGTTATAAAAATTGAAAAGGAGAAAAACATTAGGCATTGAGTGCTCCTTTCAATAGACCAGCAGGAATGGGCAGTTCAGTTACTCAAGCTGTCCTATATAGCCATAAATAGGTTTTTCCCTTTCTTCTTTCTCCCTTTTGTCCTTTTCCTCATCCCAGTTAGTAGCGATAATTTTTGGCAGAAATTTCCTTCCCTGGTTTGCTGCTGTTCTCTCCAGAGAAAGCTCACATTGGGCCAGCTCCGCGTGCACCTCCTGCAGGTGTGGGGCCCGAAGAGATTCCTGAGGTAGCTGAATCAACTTCTGTGAAAGATCACAAAATTGACTCCGTAAGATGAAAGCCTGGTGCAAGCAGTCCAGTAGGTATTGCTTTTATTCTCCTATGCCTTTCACATTTTTTAGCAAAGTAAATTTTTTTCCATCTGAGTGACTTTTAGGACTAGACCTTAATAAACACTTCAAAGTACTCTGGCTAGATGAAATACTGTCACATGTAACTCACTAAAAGTAAAATGCAAACTGCACGCATAAAGAAAATGAAACACTATGCTCTGCTGATTTCCCTTTAATGAGCAAAAGGTTCATAGGTGACAAAAGGGATTACTACCATGGCCTGCCTTTGTAATTCTCCCTGCTCTATGGGGCTGGCCAATTTTAAGAGGTTAAACAGGTGATAAGTTGGTTTCTTAAAAGAGGTGTCATCTACAATCCAGTGACATGTAAATGTGCAAACAATCCCATGATATGTAAATGGTAGAATGTTTATTGCTTCTCCAATAAAAAGCAGAAATTTTCAGATTGAATAAAACAATCTGAAATTTTCAGATTGTTGTCTATAGAAAATACATTTTTAATATAAAATCCATGTTTGAATGTAAAATGATTGAGTTAAATGTTCAACCAACCTCAGCAACAAAGTAAGCTTAAGGCCAGCCTGAACTGTGTAGTGAGACCCTGTCTCAAAAAGATAAAAAAATAAATTAATTAATTAATTAATTAAAAATAAAAATAAAATGTTCAATGGCTGTTTGTGGGTCTACTACTCGCAGTGAGGAGCAGTTAAAAAAAAAAAGAAAGCTGCTTAATTTTCAAAATGAAAATGAAATTTGTTTCCAATTTCATTTCCTTTGTCTTTGCTATAGGGTGGATTGTCAGAAGGGATGTTTCAAGGCTGGGGAGATGACTCAGTGGAATAAGTGCTTCCCTGGCAAGCGCAAGAGTCTGAGTTTAATCCCTGGTTCTGCCCAAAAAAAAAGAAGGAATTTTTCTTTCATGTTTGTTTCTGAAACTGTGGACCGCTTTGCTACTTCTGCGGGTTAGCTTTAAGATACACACACACACACACACACACACACACACACACACATATACATATATATAATTATTTGACTTCCTCAGTAATTTCTTCATGATTCAGAATGAATTGAGAGTTCTACGTTTAGTTCAATAAAATTCTAGTACATAACCTATTAATGCTTTCAATTTGTGTATTGTTAAGTATATAAATAATAAAAGAAGTATGGATAGTATGCTAATTGTGGAGATAAAACAAAGTCACAGCACACTTACAATTA
>PVKA01042033.1:0-17677 GCA_004027165.1 Ctenomys sociabilis
CAACCCATAACAAGGCACTTTAGTTCGCTGGGCTATCTGGCCAGCCCTGTAAGAAGTTTTTCAATACTGCTTTTATTTCTGATGCTTTTTTATTTTTATTTTTATTTTTATATTTTAAGGTACAGGGTCTCCCTACTCAAATCAGACTCATGGCGGTCCTTCTGTTTTCAGCCTTCTCAGCCCTGGAACTACAGGAATACACCACCTCGCCCAACTCCTTCACTGGCTCACCACGCCCCAGGATTGGGGGGCTGCATAGCATGCAGAACAGTGGTCGAACCCTGGTCCTTCCACTTGCCAAAGCAGGCACTTAGTCCACTGAGTTATCTTGCCAGCCCTCTGATGCTTTTTTTTTTTTGTTTCCATGCTTTTTCTTTCTCTACTTCTTTGGCCTATTCTCTTCTTGTTTCACCTTTCGTAGTCCATCATTTAGTATTCCATCTTTAACACTTCACTAATGTATCCTGCAATACCCATTTGAGGAATTTTATTTGTTATTTTATGCTTTTCAATCTTTTGCTAAAATTCTTAGTTTTTTTTTTTCTTAACAATTATCTTAAAGTATACATCTACTAACCTTTATCAATTGATTTCGTGAGGTTTTTAAACCAGAAGTTATTTTTCTTGATTTTTTGAATTATATCTTCTCAGGATTGTGTAATTATTTATGAACTCATAGCTCTGACTGTATCTGAAGCTAGATAAATTATCCTTAAGCTAGTGTAGGCTAGAACCTTACTCATAACTAATTAGCCTCCATGAGGACTGCTTAATGACTCCTATTTCAAAGCATACCTGCTCCTCCTAATCAGTCTGGGAAGGCCTTGAACAGTATACAGAACTCATTACTTTGCTTTGCGTGTCCTTTCTGAGTTACCTACTCATTACCCAGACTGAAAAAAGAAATGCTTTGTCAGAATGGAAACTTAAATGTCTCGAAATGATTTCTTTTATTATGGATTTTAGATTTTAGATTCTGTCTGTTATCTTTTCCAGCTGATATAAGTAGCTGTACTCTGAACAGACCCATAATAGACCCAACGTGATCACAAACTGAAAAGGTTCCATTATTCCAATTTTCACTTTGGGGTAAGAATTTTTAATTACTTAATGATTTTTCTCTTAAAAAATAATGATTAACTTTAGAAATCTCATTAACTTTTATATTATCTGAAAAATAGAGAAGATGTATGTCAGGAACCGTTAGCAAAAAGGGAAGTTATCCAGTCTAATCTCTTTCCATGAAAATCTGCTTTTTAGAACATAATCTTATTTCCTACAGTTACTTGCCTTTCCTCTTTGAACAATTCATCATTACTTTTTGAAAATCCCTGGGGTAATTAAGGAGTGTATTTAAACAGGGGCCATCAGAGAATATCCAGGTCAATAACTATGACATAACCATACACAATGAATTGCCAAGTTCCTCATAAGCTACTTCTGCTCCAGCTCCTTTGTTTTCTTTTAGTTTAATCTTTCCCACCAAGTTTCCTCTAACTTGTTTTCTTCTAATTTTGTTCTACATCTGAAATTTCTTAGAGCAACAATTGGGTTTTCCAAGTTCAGGATTTCGTGTTCTCCTCAGTCTTCCAGATTCATGGTCCTCGTTGTCAAGGGACATGACATTGGCCCCCTCTTGGTATTTTCACCTTTGACAGACAGCCAGAACCAGAAAATTTTCACCTGGAGCCCTTGATCAGTCCTGTGATAGATTTGGATTGGCCTGAGTTATACTGCTGTGCACTCTCCTCTTGTCTCAAACTCTTTATTTTCTCCCATTTTTCCTATTACTATTTTGAGATGCTTCTATATTGTCTTTTCTCTGTCTCACAGTTAACCTTTCAAATTCATATTTTTATCCTTAACTGTGTGGTGAGTATTTTTAACATTTACATAGAACCCCTAAGCAAACTTCCCTCTGAAGAGTTTGTGTGAATAAACCAGAAACTAGTTTGATATTTCTCATTTCCGAATATTTTTCCATCAAGTATTGATGTATTGAACTTTAAGGCCTTACAGAACATGAGGACAAAAAATTTTTAAAAATAGAAATAGACACATATTTTTTACACAGAAATTTCAAAATCTAACCATATACAACCTTGTAGCAGAACTATCCTGTAACATTTTTTTCTTGTCTTTTTTTTTCCTTTATTACCCATAAAAAAAAGAAAGAAACTTTTACTTGTGAGACAGTATGGTAATAATTGGTATGTGATGGCAAGAAGTATGTATTTAGCAGACCAGAATGACAGGCATTCCAAGTGTGACCCTTCTATTACACATTGCTATCTTCAGTGCAGTTGCTTGGTTCACAGATATCAGCATATATAGATAGTCAGGTTGAGTATCCTACCAATTAACTGCTACTTTCAAAAACCTGCTGATGTTTCTTAGGACCATTGCCTTGCCTATATGCACTTACAAATGTATGGCTTTGTCCCTGTCCTGTTTCCAAGCTTTTCTCCTCACCCTCTCCTCATTGTCCAATCCTCAAGTTCTTGCTTTCCTTTTAATTGTGTTATACCTTTCTATTTGAATTTCTTCTTTTGAATTCTTAAACTAGGGAGACTATACGATATTTACACATGTCTGAATTTTCTTCTCTTTAAATCTGGGCGATTAGAATGAACATTGCCTCCCTTACACAATTTCCCATTATGTTTAAATTCTACAAATGCACATCTCATTTTATGTTCTCTACAGCCATCCCAGAAAATTCAAGACACATAATAAGTAGTGATTAAATGAATAATGCCTTTTCACTTACAAAAGATACATATCTGCTTGCACTTTCCAAGTGTTCTACACAATAATAAAAGATTTGGAACTAATTCCTCCAAATCTCTCACTCGCCTTCACAATAAAATTTGCCAATATGCTACTTAACTGAATTATAGCTTTGAAATCCTCTTTTAGCTAAGTCATCTTGAGCCTCTTTTGAGTTTCTGGATGAGACATAGTTTCTTCCTGGATGTGCACAGAAGTATTTTTTTCAAAGTAAAACACGTGTCTCAGTTCTTTCCCACATAGTTGCCCATGTACAGCCTTTGTTGCCTTATTCTGCACATCAAAACCATGCCCTCACTCTGTTCTTGACTTCTGCTTCACTTGCAAAGCCTCTGATGTGATGAAGCAGCATTTTGCAGGAGGGAATTTTTTCTTCTACCTCTATCAATTCTGTAGCGTCTGATCCTCCTTAAAAATTATTTTCTTTTTTTTTTTCAGGTCACTTAGAGAAATCAAATTAATAAGTCTTCAGATGTTCATCTTCAACCTATGATTTTTACATCCAAAGCCAGGAGACTCAATAAGCTTTAAATCAGATAAAATGGAAGGATATGTATAGCAGAACCTTTGACTATAACATGCAGCACAGCCAAGTAATAATTATTACCTGCTGAAAGCAAAACTCATATGACTTTGGACAGGCACCGTAGAAAAAAAGTATTTTGTTTTTTCTAGCACATTATTATCATAATACTCACTACAATTACACCGTCTAACTGAGAGCAAGTACTTATAATCTGCTATTTGCTGTGTGTTTACTAACTGTCAGGCACTCATAATTCCTGATATATATATATATAATCTCATTTAGTCCTCAGAAAATCCCTAAGACTGATGTGTGTCTGAGCACAGAAGTTAAGTAATTTGCCCAAAATCTTGGACCTGGTGAATGTGAAAGTGTTGAGACTGAAATTGAAATCCAGCTGTATCTCTGCATAGATAATGCATACCAATAATATGATACCATAGTCTCCTTACTGTGCTACAATGCTTAAGACCTGTTTTCTTATTGCTTATATTTTAGATGAAGAGATTAAAAATAGAGTTTGAAGTGGAGACAGTGGGTTCCTAGGGACAAGGATCGTGTGTATAGAATTGGAAGAATTTTTTTTTTGTATGTAGTACAGGGTCTACAAGGTCTCACTATGCAAATCAGACTTGTAGTGATCCTCCTGTTTGCATCCTCCCACGTGTTGGAATTACAGGTGCACCAAACCCAGTCTCAGTCACCATCTTGGTCCACCCAGCGGGGAGGGGCAGCAAGGCAGGCCAGAGATCAAACCCCCTGTTCCTGGGTCTGCCTGAGCAGGTGCTTTAATATGCTGAGCTACCTGGCTGGCCCTTAGAACTGGAAGATTTTATATTCCCATATATAAATTAAGGACTCACAAAATGCTAAATGTTGCTTGATTCTTTGAAAACAAAAATTAATAATTTTTGCTGCCTATTGTTGTAAGATTGGCAACTTGGCCTGATTCTTTTTATCTTCAGTTCATTTGCAGCCAATATATTTTTAAAAGAAGAGAGGGGAAAAAGTTTTATTTAAAGATACAGTCAGGGTTGGGGAGATAGCTCGACAGCCTAAGTGCTTGATTGGCAAACACAAGGATCCAGGTTTGATCCCCAGTAGTGCATGTCATGCTGCCCCGGAACACTGTGAGCACCATACCAGTCACCAAAACTGGGCATGGTGGTGCATACCTATAATCCCAGTGCTGTGGAGTCTGAGACAGGAGGATTACTATGAATCTGAGCTGCATGGTGAGATCTTGTACTAATTAATTAATTAATTAATTAATTAAAATAAAGGTACAGTTCATCAAATAAAATAAGTTACAAAGTTCTCTGTCATTAAAAAACCACAACAAAAAAAGAAAAAAAAAAAAAAAAAAAAAAAACAGGAAGGTGCCGGGGAGATAGCTCAGTGGAATAAGCACTTCCCTGGCAAGCACAAGGGCCTGAGTTCAATCCCTGGTTCTGCCAAAAAGAAAAGCCCACAATGAATATGTAGTATCATGCACTTAATGTTGGTTAAAGTGTAAATGATATATAGAAAAGGGGGAAGCCTTTAAAATCTTATCTTTGACTAAATAGGAAAATGAATGTTATTTGTTATTTTTACAGCATCTTATTGTTCTACAGTGACTCTGTAGATAAGACACAATACTTAGATTGCAAAGTAGAAACTCAAACTGTAGATCAAAATATTAAGTTCGCTTTACTTCTAGAAACTGCTTGCTCTACAGATATTTCATTAGAGTCCCAATATAATACATTTTGAGCTCACTGGACTCCGATAACAGCAAAGGTATATTGCCTTTGGCTTGGCCTATGTAATTCCTGCTGCAACACATTTTCATCTACCGAAGGTCACAAAGGCAGTATAAATAACTTCTCAGAAAAATCACTACAGAGAACATATTTTCATGCAGAGCATTAATGTTATCTTCTATTTACACTAACCCAGGAAGTTTTCATCTATATGAAATTCTAATTCACAGCTAATTTATAAAGCAAAGGTTCAGCTTAAAATTCTTTTCTAGCATCATTAACCTTGCAAACACACTCTCAAATGTAAGAAAAATCTCCACTGCTGTGGAAACGGTAACTCCCTTTAGTATTTTAATTATTGAAACCATCTGGTCATGCTGAACCAGGAAACAGGTTTGCCTTTTTTTTCAGTTGCACTTTTAGTACCTTTATTTTGAGAAATGAAAGAAATAATTTGGCTTCGAGTAGGGTTTTAGGAGTTTTGTCTCTTGGCACTTGGGATGGGGCTTTTTTGGGGGAGGAGCTTCTAAATAGTTTTAAGTGATGGCCAAAAATTATGTCTATTTATGATGTACAACAAAATATTTTTATATATGAAGACATTATGAAACAGCAAATCCAAGCCAATCCATTATCCCATCTACTTGCCTGTGTGCACTAAAAGCACTTAACATCTCTCCTTCCCATTTCTAAGCAAGTAATATATCATTATTGACTGCCATTACCATGTTGCACAATAGAACTTTTTAATTTATTCCTCCTGCCTACCCAAAGCTTAGGTTTTAAGTGACATATATATATTATATATTATTACATATTACTATACATATCACTATATTTATTATTATATATATTATATAGTAATTTGTACTATATATATTATATAATAACATATATATATATATATATAGTAATTTGTACATATTATTTTAAGAAAAGTCCACCCTGGACTTCTGCACAGCTTTTAATTGGCTATTCATTATTTTAGTTCCACAAATATTTTGGATGTTAATTCCTTTTTGGATAGTTTTTCAAATCTGTTCTCTACTGTGTAGCTTATAACTATATTTTGTTGATTACCATATTTCCCTTATTGTGTGAGAATGTCTAAGTCTGATGGAATCTCATTAATTATTTTTGTTGCTATGATTTTGGAGTCACTAAAATAATCTTCACCCAAGACACCATTAATGTTCCCCTTATGTTTTCCAGTTTTATACTTGCAGATTTTATATTTAAATCTTTCTCCCATTTTCAGTTGTTTTTGTGAATAGTGTGGGGTACAGATCTAATTTCATTCTTCTGCATGTGGCTGTCCAGTAAGTGTCATGCCATTTATTGAAGACACTGTTCTTTCTTCATTGTGTGTTTTTAGCAGCCTTGTCAAAATCAATTTACCTTAAATGTGTGGATTTACTTCTGCCTTCTATTCTGTTTCAAGTGCATATGTGTCTGTTTGTATGTCAACATCATGCTTTTTTCTTTTATATACAATAAAAATTTATTTTTTCATCCTTTTTATTTGTTTGTACTTGTTTTCAGTATACAATGTTTACTGAAGACATGTACTTGTGTGGAATTGATAGTTGCACAAAATCCTTCACTTTTGATCCTCTTCCTATTTGAAAAAAGACTTTGTATTATCTTTAATTTTGTCTTTATTTATAATTTGGGTTTCTTCTTGTGGTAGATCATCTGATTAGAAGCTTGTAACACCCAGATGAACTCAGTCAATGTGCTTCTGGGAGGACTGTTGCCAACAGCATAAAAAGTCACCATGCACCAAATTAAATACAAAATGGATTAAATGTTTAAATATTAAAGGAGAAACACTAGAACTATTGGAGGGGAAAGAAGGTCAAATGCTGAAGACATAGGGCTAAGTAGAGAGTACATGCACAAAAATAAAACATTTCGAAGAATCAACAACTGGGATTTCATCTTATTGAAAAGTTTTTACACACAAGAGAAATCACAAAAAGAAAAACCATAAATTGGGGATAAAATTTTAGCTGATTATCCCTCAGACAAAGGCCTTCTATCTAGAACATATAAAGAATTTTTTAAATCCAGGCTTCCCAAATTCAAAGACCCAGTCCAAAAATGGGCATCTGAGATGAATATACATCTATTTGTCTATATTTGAAGACAATAATGAAAAATAATGGCAAATAACTACATGAAAAAATGCTCAGCCTTTGAGAAATACAAGTTAAAACAACACTGAGATTCCATCTCACCCCAGGAAGAATAGTTATCATCAAGAAATTAACCAGTAACAAATATTGGAGGGAGTGTAGGGGGAAAAAAGCCTTCTCCACTGTTGGTGGGAGTGTAGACTGGTATAACCACTATGGAAGTCAATGTGGACTCCTCAATCAAACTAGAGTTAGAGTTCCATTCAAGTCAGCTATTCCCCTGCTGGATATTTTTTCCAGAAGAACTGAAAACATTATACCACAACAGTGCATGTGCACCCATGTTTGTAGCAGCACAATTTATCATAGCTAAATCTTAGAAACAACCCAAATGTCCATCAACTGAGAAATGGATTAAAAAAGCGGTATTTGTATGCAATGGAGTATTATTCAGTTATTTTTAAAAAGATGAACTTAAGGTTTTATAGGTAAATGGATGCAACTAGAGACCATACTCATAAGTGAAATAAATCAGACCCACATGTGTAAACACCATTTGTATCCCTACTGTAAGAACCTAAAAGAATAAATAAAATCTAAAAGATATAATACATACTGTGAAAGGGAACAAAACTGTTCAAAAGAAAAGAACAACTGAGATGAGAAAAAGGAGAAAAGAAAGAAGGAAGGAAAGGAGAAACATACATGTATACACAGATAGCTTGGATAATTATGTTACTGATTTCTACTGAAAACAAAAGTTAACATGCTTTTTTTTCTTTTTAATTTTTTGGGGGATTTTTGACCTATTTTGTATGCTTATATCTGGTAATCTTAACAAATTTGAAGACAATAATATTCAATATAATAACCATTAAATTTCTAAAAAAGTTCTTAAATGAGTTATAAAGTCTTTTAAATATTTTTGAGTAAAATAAATAAAACTATAAATAGTATTAAACAGAGAGAGAACTGGGCAGGAAGATAGTATGCTGTTGATTCTCCCAGAGAGGATTATCACCCTGTTTTACCTGATATGAATTCATCTGTCTTCATCAATGGAGGATCTTGCATCCTTGACGTAACTGAGGATGTCTGTGGTTCCCTTCAGGAGAGCTCTGGTCCTTACCTTAAGTGTCCCTTCCTGGCTCCAATGCAGATCTCTCAGTCTGCTGGCCTAGATCCTTCCCCCAAGCACCGCAGACTTTGTAGCTGCCATCACTGACCGTTGGGCCCTTCCAGTGCAGATCCTGATACACTCTTGCATGAGATGGTGTTGTGGGCACTGGGCCCCCAGCTCGACTCATGGAGGATGCTGCCGAGGGATCCAGGCCCTCAGTTATGTTCTTTATGTCTCCAATGCATGGACAGAGCTCTTGCTCTCTTCTGCATTTTACTTTTTCATGAGTATTATAAAATAATCCTATAAATTATGTACCCTGTATTAAACATATTCCTCTGTAAACCTTGACTACATCACTCATGTACCAGAAAACCACACAATGTTCAGTCTTGTCTGTCAGATTTTATTTAACGTGTTCATCTGTTGATCTCCAGATGTATCTATTCTCCTAGATGACTAAAGTTCATTGTTATGGCAGAATGGTCCTTCATTATGTATCAGTAACACATTTTCTTTGTCCACTCATCTGGTAATGGGCATATAGGCTGCTTCCAGGATATAGCTGTGACGAAATGTGCTGCTATAAACAAGATAGGCATGTATCGCTGTAATGGGATGACTTTGACTTTGTTTGGAAGACACCAGGAGCGGAATAACTGGGTCAAATGTAATTCCCAGTTTCAGGTTTTTGAGGAATCTCCATACAGATTTTCACAGTAGTTGTATTAGTTTATATTCCCACCAGCAATGGAGAAGCCTTCCTACGTCACACTGAAGTGAAATTGACTTCAAAGTATCGTGAAGCTGCTCCCTTTGTTCTTTCTGCTCATGATTGCTTTGTCTATTTAATATCTTTTGTGATTCTGTAATGAATTCTAACATTATTTTATTTATGTGAAAAAAGTCATTTAAATTTTGATAGGAGTTGCACTGCGTCTGCAGACTGCTTTGCCTATTATGAATATTTTTAATATTACGTCTTAAATCCATAAACATGGGCTATCTTTCTGTATAGCTGTATTTTTTCAGGTTCTTTCACCAGTGTTTTATAGTTTTCAACTGAACAGATCTATCATGATCTATTTATGCTCATGTTTTTTTATTGAGAGGTATAAAAATGCTACGCTATTTTCTTGGTTGTTTTCTGGTTGTATTCTAAAACTTTGTTACTTTCCTACTTTTTGCTGTCCTTATGAAATAAAAATTCTACATTTTTATTTCATCTCCCTCTATGTCATATTTTTGATGTCACAATTTGTATGTTGTGTATTTGTTGACAAATATTTTAATGATTAATAATGATTTTATCTTTTAACTCCTTAAGATTATGTTACTTTACACACAACTATTACATTATTACAGTATTGTGACTTTGACTTAGTGTTTACTCTTATAGGAGAGTTTTAAACTGGCAAATGTTTTTGTGTTACAAATTAATACTTTTTTTCAGTTTAAGCATTTCTTGTAAAACAAATTTGATGATGATAAACTCCTTCAGCTGTTGTTTGTCTAGGGAAGTCCTTAGTCCTCCTTCATTTCTGAATGATAACATTGCCAAATATAATATTCTTAGCAGGATTTTTCAACACTTTGAATGTATCATTCTACTTCCTCCTGGACTGTAAATTTTCTGTTGCTGTATTGAAAATCCTTTATATATTGTTTATTTATTTGCTTATGTTTCTCTTTCAGTTTCTTCTGTGTTTAATTTTAATAGTTGTAGTCTTACTTGAATACAATTGGAGGATACAGTCAACCCCTATACCTGAATTATATCCATCTCCAGATTTGTACAATTTGCTATTATTCCATTAAATAAGCTTTCTGTCCCTGTGTTTCTCTTTCCTACTTCATAGATTCTTATAACTCAAATATTTACTCTTTTGATGCTGTCCCTGAAATATCATAGGCTTTTTTCCTTTTTTTCTTACTTTTTCTCTTCCAACTGTAGGTTCTTACCTAACCTGCCTTCAGATACACAAACTTCTTTATTCTGTTTTTATCAACTCTGTTGTTGGTATTTTCCCCTGTATTTTTCATTTCATCATATTTTACAATGTATATATTTCTTTTGCATGTATATATTTAAATACAATTTTAATTTCTCCACTAAATATCTAATTTTAATATTTTATTGCATTGAATTGTTTTCTTTTTTCTTTTTTTTTACTTAAAATTCACTTAGCTTCCTTAAAACAATTATTTTGAATTCTTTGTCAGGCAGAGAATATTTGGGATAGAAACTAGATAAACATTATGCTCTTCTGTGTATTCATTTTCTCTGTGTGTGTGTGTTTTTTTAACATTTCTTGTTGCTCTATTTTGCCTGTAAACTTGGCAAAAGAGTTATCTCTTGTAGACTTCATCTTCTCCAGTGGGTTTGGAGTGAGAGCCTTTGCCCAGTGCAGGGCAGTGCTTCTGGCATGAGGGAGAGAACCAGATGTATAGTCTCTGGTCAGCTCTGTCAGGTCAGATGCATGTTGATTGAAATTATAGGACTCTTCTGTGTCCAGTACTGCAGATGACCACAGTAGTGGCCGAGGTTTGGTGATGGCTGCCCAGGACTGAAATGCATGTGCTCATGGAGCAGCTGTGGCTTTAGAATCAAGGAATTTACAGGGTTGGGAGAGCCAGTAGCTCCTTTGATCAAGCCACTAAGGATGGCTATTTCTTGAGAAGAGGCACATGAAAAGGGCACTGCTCTACAGCCCCTGGAAGGATGTTTGTCGGTTGCCTCGGGGACAGAAGAAACCAGTGTTCTCTGCAGCCGGCTGCTGGGCAGCATGGCGATATCCACTGTGCTCCCAACGCCAGTGCATTTGCCTTTTCTCTTTCACTCCTAGCCACTGTTTGGTTTCTTGAGTGAACTCACTGCACCAGTGATGGACATCTTTGCTTTTATGATCCGCTGTGTTACTACAGGTATTTTAATGGAGCCACAAGTCCTCTTGGGCCTATTATGATGTATAAATAGCTATCTATGATTGAAATTGTTTTGGAAGATGAAGAGTAAATTCTCCTGCTTTGCCATCACTCTCAGAAAAAGTAATTTAGTCAACTGCAGGAAATGTAGAAGACAATTGAGTTTTATTTACTGTGTCCTTGCTGAATCTCAACAAAATAAAGCCCAAATACAGAAGCACTGGTGAGCATATGCCCTGAATTGTAACAGAAAAACTTTCCACTTTAATTTCTATAAATATAACTTCTCTTTATCTATTCCATCTTCACTTTTTTCTCTCTCTTCTACAATTTAACTCGGTAGGCTTTTAATAAATGGTTATATACACCTCTTTCTGGAAGGTTCTATTTCTTTGAGTGTGTACTTTTAAAATTCTGTCTAGTAAACTCCCTTATGCCTCTAATGATACAACCAAAATATACTCCTCCTTTGACTGATATCAGTGAATGTGAAACTCATTCTACAGGTTAGGTGGACTTGCGTCTTTTACCTCTGCTATGAGGACCTCCTCCGACCTGCCAGTAACATTTGTCTTGAGTAACCATCAGTAGGAGGTAAAGATATGTCAGGACCATGGCTTTGGCAAATCTAACCGAAGCCTTTTTCCCCCTTTTTTCTTCCCCAACTCTCTAGCCCCTTAGCCTTTGAAGTGTAGCATCTTTACTTTTTCTTCTGTCTCTGCCTGTCTCTATTTCTCTTCTCTGTTTCTCTGTCTCTATCTCTGCATCTCTCTCTCTCTCTCTCTCTCTCTCTCTCTCTCTCTCTCACTGTGTGTGTGTCTGTCTGTCTCTATGTATCTCTCTCTCTGTGTCTCACTCTATGTCTCTCCCTCCCTCACTTTCTCTCTCTTTCTCTGTGTCTGTCTGTCTCTCTGCCTGTGTCTGTCTGTCTCTCTCTCATTCTCTCTCTCTCTTTCTCTTTCTCTTTCTCTCTCTACCAAAGGGCATGTGCTTGGTGCACCTATTACCATGGCTACCACGGGTGACTGAAGTAACCTCTTAGGTAGTAGCTGACATTATCCTTGAGACTTGGTAGAGTTTACGTACTGAAACCAAGGAAAAGCCCTCTGTTTTCTTTTTCTTCCTCTTTCCCCTAAAAAAAAAAACCCTTCTTATCCTTCCACTTCTCCCACTTTAAGGCTTTCATCTGTCAGGAAATTCAACATCTTTACACTTTTCTGATGTTAGTAGGGAGCTAAAGGGTGAAAAGGAGTTCAGTTTTCTCGCAGCTCTAGGGACACTTATTACTCTTCTATCAGGATGGTGTTGATTAAAAAGGAGAAAAGTATAATGACTTCCAAGCTACTGGGTTAACAACAGCCCAGATCCTCAGAAGTCTGCTTCCTCTCTGTCCAGCAGCATCACAGGGTAGTGGGAAGATGTGTTCCCTATTTTCCACTGATGTACTCAGAGGAAAAAAAAAAAAAAAGCATGCAACTCAGGGATTTGGTGTGACTTGCCAAACCCTGCTGCCTCCCTTTCTTCCTCCTCAGCCAGAAGCACCAAGCTCTGCTGGGGAGAGGGAAGGGGACGAGCGTATCTCTTGCAGTGGCTTCACCTGAATCCTGCACACCACAGCATTTGTGCACACACAGCCTGCCTCCCAAGGCACAATTTAGGCCCCTTATCCCTGTCAAAAGCCTGTCTGCTGTGAGCTTCCTGGGTGCGACAGCTGTTTGTTCCAACCCCACCAGGGTCTTCTCAAGAACAGTCTTCTGGGGCCAAGCTGAGTCCCTTTTCTGATGCCAGCTTACTCGCTCCCTCCAGTTTGTTTTGTATCAGTAGCAACTTTCACCTCCATCTGCTTCCACTCCTACTCCCCTAAAATTTATTTTGCATAAAATAGGCAGAGTCACCTTCTTGAAATATAAATAGAGCACCATCCCTGCCCAGCTTAAAATCTCAAATCACTTTCTGATGTGCATGGGAACAAGCCTGACACTGAACCCCAGGCCCTGTGGGGATCTGGCTACTTCTTACTTCTGGATAATTTCGGCCTCTCCTCTTGCACCCCACATGCTCTGGTAACTGGCTCTGTCCTGTCTGGTAACTGGCTCTGTCCTGTCTGGTAACTGGCTCTGTCCTGTCTGGTAACTGGCTCTGTCCTGTCTGGTAACTGGCTCTGTCCTGTCCGTTCACTCCAAACTCCATCTTTCACTGATGCTCTCCTTGTTTTCCCATGCCCTTGGATATCAGTGTGTCCAATTGCTTCTCATCACTCTAGTCTCTGCCTTGATGCCAACCCCTGGCCATTCTAGCTTAATGCCCCATGCCACCCGCATCCACCCACAGAGGTGCTGACTTGTGACCACGTCTTCTGCAGAATGCTAGACTGTGATTGAAACCATCCTCACTTGTTTACTGTTTGGGGTCCCGAGCAATACACAGCCTCCATACAGGCAAAGATTTTGTGTTTCTCTTCCTTTTCTCAACTGACACTAACCATGATGTGAACTCTGTGCTTGTGTGTGTTAAGCACATGAAGGAAATGAGGACATTCTAGCTGTAAGCCTTAAGAAGTGGTACAGAATATTAGAAGAACAAACTCACAGAGTTGCATTTTCTGTCTCAAATAAGGGACTGGAAGGAAGCGATTTGAAACACAATCACAGCTTTTACTCCAGCTGTGAGTGTGACCTTTGCAAAGTTTCCTCCTAGGATCTGAATGTTGATGCACCAAAGACATAAACCAGTAGAGGGTGTGCTTGGACAGTCTGCACTTCTCAAGTTAAAGTTCATTTGTGTGATCAGCAAGAGAAAGCTACATATATTTAGAAGAAAGATCTGTTGTACAAGTCTTCTCTAAAACTCACTAAAAGCATAGTTGCAGAAGTAAATATATAATGTTATATGTTTATAGGATATATGATATGTTTGATCTTTAGTCTCAGTTCTATTTTTATGTCTTAGCATATCGTACAATATATGAGTAAATATGTAAATTATCTTTGTAGATCAATATAAAAAGTCACAAAAGTGTTGCATTTATCAGTTGTTTATATAAATGCAAGTGAAGAGTTAGGCCAGTATTTAAATTTCATTTATATCGTACCTTAGAGTGTAGATAATGAGTAGCATTTATTTTTCCAATGAAATTCTACTTAACACTAGTATCACAGTGTCATTATATTCTCCCAAGGACACACCAGAACCAGTTTGGGAGGAAGGTATCTACATAACTTCAAATACAACGATAGGTTTTTGCTTACTGTTTTCTATTTAGTCCTCTGAAAATCACAGATGGGTTTTCATTGTACCTATTTTTATAGACAATTACACTGAGGCTCACAGAAATTGTTCAAGCTGACATTGGTCCTTAGGGAAGCTAAGCTTCAAATCCTATTTATATGCCATTCACACTGTAGCATGGAATGAGATTTCATTCCTGCACTTCCCTAGATTTCAGGCACCCAGAGATGCCGGTTGATTGCAATAACATAAAAACTGAAGTATTATTGAGAGGAAGTAGCCCAGGATTGACCTAAGCCACTGAGTGCAGTGAGTGGCACAAGGGTCACCATTTTCTTGTTCATTCTTTTCCATTCTTAGTGTGAACACGAAGAGTTGTTCACAGTGCTTTGCTCTCTATCAAATCCAGACATAGCCTCAGAATCTTCATCAGTGAAAGAACCTTATTATCAATTAAATGAGAGAGTGAAAAAATTTCTGAAATCTTTTCCAGGTAAACGGGTGTGCAATTGAATAAAGCTGAACTGCAGATGTTCTTACAAAGCATATTTTATGAAACAAAGATTGGGCATGTGTCAACACACAATGAAGCTTACTCAGTGAAATTCATGGCCATCTCCTCCATCTTGGCTATATTCCAACTAACTAAACTTACAAACAGCATCTCATTTGTAATTGCTTATTTCACACAGTAAAAGTATTGACTCTTTTTCAAAGATATAGTGATGCTTATTAACAATTTAACAAATTATCCGGCATAAATGGTGATTTAAATATTCAATATAAAAATATTCTTTAAAAACCTAGTTAATAAGGATATTTATTTGTTGAAAGGACCATCAAAAGTACATTATAATTTCTCAACTTATTAAACATATTAGTGATCATATTCTCTTCTTTAGGAGGAATCTGAGTAGTATAAATCACATAGTTCATACATGTTTATGCATAACATTAATCTTATTTGCCACTAAACTACTACATCTTACTGTTTATTACTGTTTCTACTTCTATTTTTTCTATGGGCATCAAACCTTGAAATTTTTGGTAAATATTTAAGATGTTTAGAATCAGTTGTATTTCCTTTGGGATCCTAGTTTATGTTTTTGAGGAGTTGAAGGAAAAGACAATTTGGTGTTGTACATTGCTCATCCAAACCAGGTTTTAAGGACTCCACCATCCTCCTCGATCCCACCCACACCCGCCCAGCCCCAGAGACCTGCCTGAGACAGCGCAGCCAACTCCGCCATCTTCCTAGATCCCACACAAAACAGGTTTTAATTATCCTCCAAGGAGACCCAGTGAGAGAAAGTAAGGACAGGACAATGTCAGAGGACCAGGACTTGGTTCCTGTTCACACCTACAACCAACACCATAACTTTGAAAAAGTCATAACGCAAGTCTGGATTTCTTTATTTTCCTATTTAAAAGCCAGATTACAGTCCCTTAAGCCCCTTCTAACTCTAAAATTCTTAGAGTCTGGAAAATAAAACCAAACTACATATTCTTACTCTTCTTTAAACACCAAGTCTAAGTATGATTAAGCATGGCTCTACACAGCACCATGCTCCTGAAACTCTGAAACATCTCCTCAGTGTCAGTCTTCAAAAATGTGCTCCTCCAACAAGAAAACCTCTGCGTGCTTCAAGCTTTATGATAATGAACCATGCAGCCTAGAGGGCATCACTTGTCTTTTGTTCTGACACCACTCAACAGAAGAAAGGCCAAGAAAAATCATCACCTCTAAGATACTTAGATTAACTCTCCCACATCTTTACCTCCAGAAAAAGTGAAATGACTGGCAATTTATCAACTGTTAAACAAAGACAATATAATTTAAAGTTCACTTCTCACCCAGAGGTGCACACACACTGATATAGTATCAACTAATTTAGATTTTCTTAGAAGTCTTACTTAAAGTCAGTTGGAGCATACTTTCCATTAAAGAAAAGATTTGCTAAGAATGTCAATACAGTCAAAATTGCAAAGAAAGTATTTAACATATTAAGAAAATAGAACTCAAGTTAAGTTCAACTGCCTATGTCATAGGGTAATAATAATAAGCTTCTCTTCTGAAGAGTTAACAACCCAAGTTTGCAGATCAAAAATTAGAGAAAAAGAAGGGCTGCAAGGACAACCAACATTTTGGCCCTAGCCTTTCAAGGACAGTGAAGACTCAGGACATAGGAGAACCTGAACAGTAACATCGTAGAACTCAGTTGTGTCCCAAATTTTCTGATCAAGGAGATTATGGAGCCACAGAAGAAAGAGATCAACAATGAAGAGTGTGCCTAAGGAGAGTCACATGGAGAGAAAACATTCTGTCAGGCTTTTACAGAGAGCAAACTGGTGAAGCAATGGCTGTGACTCATCCACATGGCTGACACCGACACAGGATCTACAAACTGCAGTACAGGGTTTCAGGCTAAATCCTGAGGGGATTGTCAGATACAAAAGTTACATTTCTTGTTATATAGGTCTTGCTTTATCTTGGTCTTAACCACCCAGCAGAAAAGTATAAAAACAAAGTTTAAAAAGTAAAGCCATATTAATATCCTTCACTATAAAAGGCTCAAGTCAACAACTTTTGACATTGCCAGTATTGCAAATAACCCACTACTATTACTGGACTATACTGGAATATTGTGATGAATTCACACACCAACAATATTTAAATGACAAGGGAATATCCATCTCTGACAAAACTAAACAAAAAAGGGGATACAAATGAAGGACCATTTTGTATCTGTATATTCAAAAGTTAGGCGCCCCCGCCCAGCTCCTGAGACCCGCCAGAGACAGCGCGGCCGACTCTGCCATCTTGCTCCATCCCGCCCGCCCCCGCCCAGCTCCTGAGACCGGCCAGAGACAGTGGCTGACTCCAGCGGCCTCCTGGATCCCGCGCCAAGCTCTCCCAGCGAGAGCGAATTTACAGGACTCACCAGGCTTCCCAGAGCAATGAGAGTGTGGTGAGTCTGAGGGAGAGCCTTTGGCTTCTTCCCACATGCGCTTCGCGGATCCCTGTCCCCAACCCCTCCAAGCCAGTGACTGGTCTGAAACCTCAGGACCCACTCACCAACACCTCCCCGGATCCCCTGACCTAAAGCCCACTGATTGAGTGGGAATTTCCCCGATTCTCTGGGCATCAAAGGTCAGTGAGTGTAGAACCTCAGGCCCGTCGTGCCTGAGATACATTTCCCAGGGA
>PVKA01042034.1:0-17670 GCA_004027165.1 Ctenomys sociabilis
TCGCAAGGTCATAGCCATTTTCAGGGGGCCAGTAGTGCAGAATGTTAGTATTTCTATTTTCAGTTTAAGAAGGATAGCAAGGGAACAAAATAAGAAAGACTGGCAAATGTCTTTTTAGGAATTTTATATAGGGCTTTGAGCTGCTTTGTAAAAATTGTATCATTTTTATTAGTCTCACAATTTGAAGTAGAGATACACCAGTCTTGCTAAGACCATGTAATTGTGCAGAGAAATACAAAACATGAATGCTTCTAGAGTTCTATGATACCAAGGAAAGTGAAGAGATCTAAGCAATTGATAGCCTCAAACCTCCATTCTACAAAATTATAAAAGCTTTATTAATTATTAACTTGAAAATGGAACAACTTAAAAAGCATGGTGCACACTATACTCATATGCATATGTGTAGCTAAACCAACACAGACCTATGTGATATATATTTAATTTTGTGAACCTGTATTTTAAATGCATAGTGCAAACACATAACACTAAATGAGAACTGATATATTAAAATGCTAGTGCTTTTCATTTGAAGAGGGTAATATTTTAATTACTCCTTGGTTAAATTTTATTATTTATCTGTAGGCTGGGGAAATAGCTTAGTGGTCTAAGCACCTGCCTGGAAAGCATAAAGAGCCAATTTCAATTCCATCTCATGTCAGCCCTGAAAGCCCAAGCACACATGATGTGCTGGGCATGATGGCACATGCCTGTATTCCCAGTGCTGGGGAAGCTGAGATAGTAGGATCATTACACGACCAAACTGTGTAGTGAGACATGTGTCAAATAAATAAATATCTGTAATTTTCTAAATAATTCTGAACAACTTAGATAATTTTTAAAATGGAGAGTAAAACATTCAGATATAACAAATTTATGACAAGTCTAATCATTTTAAATGTTTAATATGATGTTTGTCACAGACAAGACATAAACTCAAATTTAAAACTACCTTGTCTATCACAAGCAGAAGAGGTACTTTATGATGCAAATACCACTGAGGAAACGGGTCCGCAGTCATCAGTTTGGGGAAGAAACGTGCTGAGCCCCCAGAACGCTGTCCTCTCTGGAGCTGCTTTCCGACTGCCCTTCAGTGCAGGCCCTGTGAGGCCTGGTTCAGCCCCATTTGCTTGGCAATGAATTGTTAAGCCAGCCTGCTCTCCATTAAGAAGTCAGTAAAGTCAGACCTGCTGTTGCCCTGAAAATAGGACCTGAAAGACATAGAGCTGTCCCCAAAACGAACCACACCAAAACACTTTCAAATACCCTAAGAATACTAGACAAAGGGAGGAAATGGAGTGGATGCTTGGCAAAGAGAGCTCCACAATTTTCTTTTTAATTATTGAGATAAGATAGTGAGTTTGGTTTCATTTAGCTGTTCAAATAAAAATCTATTTAAATATTTAAACAGGAAAGCCTACTGATGTACTATCCTGCCCTCCTGTAACAGCTATGGCCTTTCCACAGAGATAAATTTTACAGTGCATTTGGTTTGGGAAACTTCTATTTTATGGTTTAGAAATTGATTTCAAGAGCCTTCAGCAGAGTAAAACACACACAATTGTGTATTTGCTCTGGGGGTGAGTCCACACTCCCTCACAGTACAAACTAAATCTCCTGCTGGTAAACACTAGAATGTTTGGTGTTTGAATTGCTTCTCTTTTAGGGATAAGGTCCTGATAATCTCCTTCACAAACCATTAAGGGCCCCAACCCTCCCACAAGGGCCTGGCCTTACTTCCTGAAGATTGTCCTGCTTGCTTTTCCTCCACTCTCTCATAGGATCCACAGCAGTAAGACAAATCACAAGGCTGTTTCATAACCAAACATTCCAGAATTCAAACATTTTCTTAATTATACACCTTTCAAGAAATAATTACACATCGGGGGAGAAGAGAATGTGTCAGTGTTTAAGCCACCAGATATTCTACACTTCCAAAGCTTTACTCTACCTAGAATGGCCAACCACTTCACCCATCAAAAATCCATGAACCTTGGGTTTTTGCTTGATTGTCAGCAGCAGAGCCTACCTGAAACACACCTCCCTTTGAAAGGTATAAGCTGAAATCATTCCCTGATAATCATTCCCAATTGCCTTGTACCTGCTTCAGGCAGAGCTTTAACACTGTATTGCAATACTTTGTTTACATGTCTGTCTTCCTCCTTTAGACTGTGAGTTCCCAAGGAAACAGATTGTCTCACATCATAATATTCCCAGTCCCTACTGTTCAATAAATAAATGCTGAGTGAATGAATAAGTGAACATAATAACCTCTACAGAATCCAATTTGTTTGTATATTTTCATATGTACAAGAAAGAGATTAACAAATTCAAAAGACAGTATGACACTTATATCTGCACTTTTTTTTGCAATGTGTAATACCTTGCAAGCATACAAGTACCATTTTAATTAATACTCCACAGAACAGAATTTATTAATTTTGCTGTAGAGGTTGGTGTGAAAGCCACAATTTTCACTTCAGGGTTTCTCAGGGAAAATCAGCTTTTCAAAAAGAAAGCAGGTTTCCTAGCAGCTCAAACTCCTTTCACCAGAATCTATTAAACCAGCTGGCCAAGAGCTATTTCACATTTTGTCACCACCAGAAAACTTGATTTTTTTTTCTTGCTGTGTTGTAAACTCTCCCTCCTTGCTTCCTTCAGCTGCATGTGCCATAGGTGGCTGAGAACAGAAAACCCTCGGCTCTCACAGCTTGATTCAACACTGAGACACCATCAATCTTTGTTCCCAATTAGCTTAGGCTTTTATTTTTTTAATTATATTTTTCTTCCTTGGGGCACTTATACTTCCACACTCATAAACTGTCTGAACATCTTACATGTTTCTCCCTAGACCCTTTAAAATTAATCCTTTCATTATTTAAGTTCAATTTCATTTACTTCCTGCTAGCCAACATGTAAGGTATAAAGATACAAGCACTCCTTCAAGCATATAACAGCACAAAATACATCCACAAAGTCATCTCCATAGCAAAAGGTAACTTCTAGACTAGTAATCAAGGTTCAAGACTCATTCACTCATTACATAACTTGTTCATCTGAAAAACCATAGATTTTAGTATATATATATATACTAAATCATATATATATATATGATTAAATTATTGTTCCTACAATTCATTTTTTAAAAAACTTAACCTTGGGCCTGCGGAGATAGCTCAGTAGAATAACTGCTTGCCTGGCAAGCACAGGATCCTGAGTTCAGAAAAAAAAAAAAACCTAACCTCTAGGCCAGGCATTGTGGTGCATACTTCCAATCTGAGCACTTAAGAGGCTGAAGAAAGAAGCTCACAGTGAGTTTGAGGCCAACATGGGCTACATAGTGAGTTCAAGGCCATCTTGAACTACATAGTGAGATCCTATCAAAAAAAAAAAAAAAACTTAACCTGTATTACAAGAGTATTGCATATGAACACCGGTGTTAAAACAGCTCAAATGGTATAAGCAGAAATGCCAGGTTTAACACCATTGCAACAGCTCACAACTATTTCTAATAGACAAACCAGTGCACCTCACTTGTATTAAGACTTCTGTTTGCAACTGAAAGCTTTGTTTTTCGGATTGAGCTCTAAATGTTTATGGTTAATTTCAACCTAAAATCAATCAAAATGATCATACTCCGCATACTGTACCTCCCAAAGGTAAGAGTTAACATTAATAAGGTCTTGATGTGCCAGCTCTCTGTTTAGCTCTTTTTCTCTCATTACTGAGAAAAAATGCCTGATACCCAAAATTAAGAGAGATAGGTTTACTATCTCTGTGGAGGTTTCAGTTCATAGCTGGCTAGCTCCACGCCAGAGTGGCATGGCAGAGGGGCATCACAGAGGAGAACAGCAGTGCCAACAAGGTAGCAAAAGCAGCAAAGGAAAGGAGGCAAGACTCTTTCTGTCACTTATATTGCATGCAGGCCTAGGATGGATGCACTTCTACACCCCAAATCCTAGCCAGAAGTATGACAAACTAGTAAGTGGAGTAATAGTAATCACACACCCTTAATCAGAGCAACCTACACTCTAGATTCATCTGCCTCTGAAACATCCCTATGACCACATGAGACATTGGGAGGACACCCAGACACAAACCACAACTACCTCCTAAGCCATTGTACCCAAAAATCAATTTTTTAGTGTGCTGATTAGAGATCAATGCAAATTGATTTATGACTTTATAAAGACACAAGACAGAACCTTAGATTATTTCTGAATTAAAAGCTTATAGAATATGAAATGTCTTTTATTTACGAACTGAATGTGTAACAGTCACACTTCTATTCTGTAGATATTTAACCTGTGCTTCTGTGGCAACCAACAAGATGCTACAATTCCAGGTTAGGAATATCACATAAAATTGTATTTTTTTCTACAAAGCTGTTGGGGGTGCAAGTGGAACAAAAACAGCCTGTGTTCTGAATTTAGAAACACAACAAGCAGATGTGCAAAACTGTGGCGCACGATAGGCAGCATGGCATTGGTTTTTCCTTCTGGACTACTTTGCCTCATCTTCCCTCATAAAGAAAGATTTAATGAGAAAGTCAAGTCCTTGCTGCATTATCAAACATTCAGGAGGCTTAGCTGCAGAGAGCCTGAATAACAAAGTTGGAATATTTGATTGTGGTAAGAGATCTAAAGCATCATATTAAAGATTTAAAATGCTTTGACATGTCATAAATTTGATATATGATTTATCAAATTAGCAAAACATTTACTCTTAATAATGCTTGAGGTTAATATGACAGCTACAATAGTTATGAATAATTTAAATTTGAATTTATGTGGTTAATCATTTCTGACTAAAAAAGTAAAATGCAGTGTTAGACTAATTGTTTCTCTGGTTTCCATACAAACTACCATTGTTAATAAATTTGTCACCTAACACAGTCTTCAATTTATTTAATTACTGACTAGTCTTTCCTATATCTTTGAACTACTCTTATAAATCCTTATTTATTTATTTAATATATTTGTTGGTACAAGGTCTTACAACGCAGCTCAGACTCATAGTTACCCTCTTGTCTCAGCCTCCACAGTGCTGGGATTGCAGGTGTGCACCACCACTCCTGGTTTGGGGGCCCACACAGCACATGTGGAATTCCAGGGTTCCAGAGTTCTAGGGCAGCAGCATATGTAGTACCGGGGATCAAACCAGAGTCCTTGAGCTTTCCAGGCAAGCAGTTATACCACTGAGCTATCTCCCCAGCCCCTGTATTACTTTTATAAACTCTCCTGGGGGAAAAACTTTGCAGAAGTTTGATATCTACAAAGGCACTCATTTTGTTAACATACTGGAGAAAAGATTGTATTTTTTAAATCTAGCAAAAACTAGAATTACTTAAATAAAAAATAAAGCACCAATTCGATATCATTTCAAATATCTATTTTCTTTACATGTAGTGTTAATAACTTCACCTTGGAAACTTGATACATTTTTGTTTGTGTTTTACCCAGTGCATTTGACATGTTTGTTTTAAATGGCACTCCATTTAATTTAGTGGAGATGCCTGTTCTTTAAAGAAAGTGAATCAGGAAAGGTGAATGGAAAACAAGAAAACTGTTCTTAGAATTGTGTGACTTGAGGTGACAAAACAAATGGCCAATTATCTTTATAAGTGTGTACCTGAGTACAGAAGAGAAAAACTGAGAGCCATAGAAAGACATCCCCAGAGGTCAACATGAAACCACTCCCTCAAGAACTCTATAGAAAGGAAAAATCCTTGAAGACAGTCAAAAACTACATGTGGACTAAACTTCTGTGCCAAATGGACCACATTCTGTCACCACACTTTGTTTTCATTCTGTACCAAAATATCTCTTTAATCATTTATTTCTTCAGCACATGCCTACTGAGGCTAAAGTGTGTGCTGAGCTATAACCCTGGAGCCACAGGCAGCACAGGCTACACCTTGAGCATCATCCCACGTAAGCCAGCAGCCCACACCTATACAGTACCCAGCCTATCCCAAGAAAAAGCACACCAATTTATCAGTGTCAATATCAGACAAAATAAGTTCTACAGAAGCCATTTAGAATCATTAAACAACACTGAAGCCATATAGGTTGGATTTCTTCTTAGGCTTGATGCCTGATTCTTTTAGACTAGCACTTTAGCTTTCATTAGGGTACAAAAACTTTCTTTGATGTGTCGGTGTATTGATCAAGACTTATCTTTTTATGTGTATGCAGAGCTGTTGAAGGTTGTAAATGGAACAAAAATTAACAGCACTCTAAATTTGGAAATAGAACACACACACACATGAACACATACACATACAGACTAACACACAAACCTCCATTAAGTATATATACTTATTTTGACCTAAATAACTTTAAAACCTTTCATGTTTAAATTTCCCTATGGTTCAGTAAATGTGCTACAGCTGTAGATTTCAAGCCAAAACTAATCAAAAGAGACAAAGATGGCCAATACATACTAGTAAAGGGAATCATGCAACAGAAAGAGATAATAATTATAAATATTTATGCACCAAATTTTGGGGACAGTTTCATAAAATAAAAACTATTAGAGGGACTGATACCAATAGTGAGAGATTTCAATACCCCTTTCTCACAATTAGACAGTCAACTAGACAAAAACTCAACAAAGAAACATTAGGGTTAATACCACACTATTGAACAAATGGGTTAACAGATTATTTGCAGAGTGCTTCACTCAACAATGGAATACTCACATTTCTCAGCAGCACATGGAACTTTTTTCCAAAACAGAGCATATCACAGGCATAAAGCCTGCTTAAATAGAGCTGGGCATGGTGGTACACATCTGTAACCCTAGCACTTAGGGGGCTGAAGCAGGAAAATATCAATGAGTCGAGGTCAGTCAGGGCTACATAGTGAGTTTAAGGATAGCCTGAACTGAACTAGATAGTGAGACTCTATCTCAAAAAACAGCATGCTTAAATAAATACAAAATAATGGGAGAAAAAGGCTAGAAATCAACAGCAAGAGAAGCCACAGATTGACTGTCTACACCAACACATGGACATTCAATCATACATTATTGAATAATCAATAGATCACAGAAAAAGTCAGGAAATACATTTGAAAAAGTTCTTAGTAGAATAAAATAATAGTGGAAGCACAAACCTACAGGACACAATGGAAGCACTTCAGAGTGAAGCTTATAGCTATAATGTGCATATGAAAAGAATAGAGTAAGCTCAAGTAACATAATGATTCACCTGACGGTCTAAGGAAAAAAGAGAACAATCCAAATCTGAAACTGATAGAAGAAAAGAAATTATAAAGATCAGAGCAGAGTGAGGATCTGGGACTAGGAAAGACAGGAGGAATGAGAAGAAAAGAGGAGATAAAAAGGAAGGACCATTCTGCATTTGTATATACAGAATAGTTAGGATAAATATGCAGCTACTTTTGCATAATTCTGAGGAAAAAGGTTTGCACTAATAGTGTTTGGACAGGGTATCCTGTCAGCTTCTTGTACTATGGATAACCACTAAGGAAATAACAAGGTGAGAAGTGTTAATTATTGGAACTGTCCTATAAATCATCTTTGAAAAAAAAAGATAGGTATACAGCTACATTCTCTTAATTCAATGAATAGAGGGATCTGCTCTAATACTGTTTGTAAATAGAATATCATGTCTGCACCTTGTACAACAAAAAAACACTACAAAAACAATATGAGATGTATTAATTTTGAATTTGTCCTACTAATTTGATTTGAAACTGTCTCATTGCTATTTGTTCTTCAATAAAATTATGGAAAAAAGAACTGAGCGGCAATATGTAGGAGTACCAATCTCCCCCTCCCCAGATTCATTGTTTAGCAGATGTTGCAAACATACTAAAAGAAAGGAAAGAAAAGTAAAATGTGCTGATGTCAGTTTCACCAAGAAGAGTTAAAGATCATGATAAGCATGAGGCGTGCAAGTG
The DNA here is from genome assembly GCA_004027165.1 of Ctenomys sociabilis. Classification (NCBI taxonomy): domain Eukaryota; kingdom Metazoa; phylum Chordata; class Mammalia; order Rodentia; family Ctenomyidae; genus Ctenomys; species Ctenomys sociabilis. Next base: position 7,929 of record PVKA01042034.1, read on the forward strand.
ACAGCACCCAGAAGGAAGGATCCTGTTCTCCTTCACTGGGCCAGCCTGTGCTGTATGTTAGGATTATGAGAAAGACATGAGCAGGAGATAAACACTATCAAAAATTCAATCCCTGCCCAAGTTGCTCATGCTCTCCTAGAGTAGGTAGACATGAAAACATTTACCCTGCAAAAAACAGGAATATGAAGCACTCTGTAAACAGGATACTGCAGAACAGAAACACTATAAAATTGTCACACAGAGATTCGTGGAGTATGAGACAACCGAGTGAAATCTTCTTAGACAACTGGAATGCTTCTAGATGAGCAAGAATGAAAAGGGCATTCAAAGCAGTCAGGTAGCGAATCACATTGAACCATGAGCAGTTTGACGTGACTCCGATGAAGACATGGCAGAGGCTCAGGCTGAAAAGTAAGCAAGATCCACTCACCCAAAGCTTTTAGTTCATTGCCAATGCTAAGCTTGAGTTTTAGCCTGTAGAATCACATGATCAACATGGGTATGCAGTGAAAGGCATAAAATTGTGAGTGTTTGACCTGTGGATTGGATTTAAAAGTGTATATGTTATGTAACAAGTTCTTGTGAGCCAGAGAGCCTTACAAACTAGCCCTTTTGAGCAGTGTTATTCAACAAGCAAGGAAAGAAATAAAAACACCACAGAGTTTTACAATGAGCAGCCAGAAAGTAAGAGGAAAACCAGAAACAAGGGAGTCTTCAAAAAAAGCATTTCAAGAAGTCTCTAACAATGCCTCCAAGGGTCTGAATAACAGAAGAGCTCAGTGGACTTGGCAAACAGTCACTGGTGGAAAAGAAGTGAGATTCCATCCCTGGCATGCTGTGCTGGCCTCACCCCTGGAGTGCACTGAGACTGTGACTGAGACTGGGCGTGGTGGCTGCACTTGAGAGGCTGCAAACAAGAGGGTCACTACAAGTTTGATCTGTGTAGTGAGAACCTGTACACTCTGTTCTAAATACATTTTTAAAAAAGAATAAGAAGTGAGATTGCAGGAAGCAGAGGAACAAACAGCAGAAGATGATTTAGCCCTGCTTCACAGGGAAACATAAGGTTAGACAGGAATGGTGAGCCATGAGCTTCTGCCTCCAAGATGAACAAAGCTCAAGCATACCACCCGGCTTATCACCCAGGTCACTGTGAAAGTGGCGTGTCATAGGTAGTGAGAACATCCAGGAGCTGGTGTGTCAGTAGAGGAACTGATCTTGCACTCTGAGAAGAAATATAAGGGTGCAAATAAAGTCAGTTCTGAAGTCGGTGATGAAAGTACTTGCTTTCCTAGGTCCAGTGATGAAAAAGGACTAAGGAAGGAACCATGACAAAAGTCACCAACACTGGGACAACTTGGTATATGGAGTAGGAAAGAAACTGACCAAGGTATTCGGAATGGTCATCTGGTGGCCATGAGGGTCTACTGAGCCTCTCAAAATTTCTAATGACATTAATCTCTCATGTTCTGGCTTTCTGCCTATGTTCAGTGAGCCAGGAACAAAAGTAGAGAGAACGCCATGGGATTGGCCAGGATGATGTCACTGCACTTGCCCCAAGTGGGCAAGGGAGCTGGGGCACTGCAAAGGAAGTTTAAACAACATAGTTGGAAGAGGGAAAACAGTGCTCCAGCTAAGACCTGTAGCAGGAGGCAGTAAAGTGGCACAGACTAGAGGTCTTCACAAGTGTGAGGGACCAAAGATGATGGAATTAGAGAGTAAGATGGCAGATAACCAGAAAGACCAACAGCAATGTTTCAGAAATAGGTGAATTCCAGGCAGTCATTGGAGCCAACTTGTACCCATGAGAGTGAGTTCCAGGAGCAGAGTGAAAGTACAGGTAATGGCACGAAGATAACTCCAAGTTGGATACTGACTGAGGTTCTCAGGGCTTTCCTTAGTATATGGCAGGTATAACAACCTCATAATAATCCTGCTGTTATCTACATCTTATAAATATGAAACCTGAGAAACAGAACGTTTAAGCAACTTGCCTGAGATCACATAGCTATACTAGAAGGAACAAGGATTCCAGCTCAGAAGGCCTGGTTCCAACATTCTTGCTCCCAAAACCACCCGTGCCGCTGCTTTCCGTGGAACCACAGCAGTGACCTCTGGAGCCCTGAGTGGTATGGCTTAGACAAGGTGATTTTCCTCTGTCCTAAGAGTGTAGATTGTCATCTAAAATGCACACCCTAAGGTTCTCTCTAACATCAACAGCATTAATCTTGGCATTCACTGAGCATTCACTGTGTGAATGCTATTTTAAAGCAATTGATTCTAGTACAGCAGCTGTAGAACAGGGATCTCATTTCTTCCCTAGCCTTTCCCTGAAATTTGCACAAAAGATTCTTATTATAAAAAAAAACTAAACTAAAATGATACCCTGCCTGGTATTCAGCCTGTTGGATGGTAGAATTTTAAATTAATTGATTCTATAAAAATCCACAGCTTAGCAGCCAAATATGTTCATCAGAGAAATAACTGAACAATCCACAGTAGATTCAAACAGTTCTGTACACAAAAGAATAAACAGCTGATAGCAATCCACTTTACAGCCCACCTGGCAACTGAGGTGCTTTGCCTAACAATAGTCAACCCCACCATACTATAACTATTCATACTCCAATATCTATATCTCAAGGAAAATATCTAATGAGCAGTCATTTTTAAAATCCAAGTATTAAGTATTTTCTTAACACTAAGGCTACATGGAGGAGCTCCTGGCTCAGCTATCCAACCCTATCATGTAGCTCTCATGTGATAGTTTTCCATAACAATTTACTGAGAATTTTATCAAGAATTGGGGCTTAAACTGACAGCACTGCATAACTTTTCCAGGCCCTGAGTTATTGGTGGAAGTAGGATGTCAATATAATGTCATAACATACTTTATTCAATATTTGTAGCAATAAACTTCAAAATGAACTATGATGTCCCATAATTTTTTGGTATTAATAGAGAATGGAGTTGCTTGCATTTAAATTTTATAGCTTCTTTTTAACAACAGTTATAATTCTACCAGTCTTCCCCCACCAAAAGAGAAAAACTTTGAAGGAAATATCTTGCCCCTTCTCACACTGCACCAATAAATACTAAGTCAAAACAGCAGAAGTAAGCTGAAAATCTTAACTTTTTTTTAATGTATTTGGTACAGAGTCTCACTATGCAGCTCAGACTCATAGTAAGCCTAGTGTTTTCAGCCTCCCCAGTGCCACAATCACAGGCATACACCACCATGCCTGGACTCGGTGCCTGGCTCAGCACACCTGGGGTCAGGGCCAGCACAGCATGTGGTGCTCGGGATTGAACCCTAGTCCCTGAATTTGCCTAGCAGGCATTTAGTCCACTGAGCAATCTCACTGGTCCCATGCTAAAAATTTTGAGTTAAGAATTGCATTGCTGTTATGATAGGGCTGTTTGGCAGACAGTATGGCCTTGACGAGGGTGACCTTGCTCCCACTAATTAGACATTTGTCTTTGGAAATATGATATAATTTGTCCAAGCCTGTATTTTTGCCCATAAAGTAACTTACTGCCATGATTTTTGGGAGAATTACATGGATTGAAACATTATCATAGGTTTCACTGACCACAGAGCTAAATGACTATTAGCTAAATGATTATCTTCCATTGCCCTCCTTTTAAGTTGATCTCTCAGTAGTTCCTGCCCCAACTGGCCTCTCCCTCCTTGCTGCACCATCTTTTCAGGGGGTCTCCACTTTCTCCTTGTCTTCTTCTACTTCAGGAGGCTCTTCTGCTGGCTCTTCCTTATCTACTTGGTCTCTAAGTGTCAGATCCCTTTATCTATAGATGGTCTTCCAGGCCTCAAAACCTGCAATATTAGTGCCTCAGCTCCTCAAGTTTCACACTCACGTATCTTTACATCTACTGAATATCTCAACATGGAACATCTCAGATATCCCAAACCCCCATGCTCAAAAGAAATTTTAGATTGACTTTCACCAGATGTTTGCCTCAATCTGTCCCTTCTCCCAGATATTTGAAATCTTCTACCATCTGTGTAGAGACTTAAACCAGAAATCTGAGGGCTAGCCAGATAGCTCAACAGATTAAAGAACCTGCTTAGGCAGATGCAGGGACCAGAGTTCCACATTCAGCCACCTCTGGACCACACTGAGAGAGCAAATAAGACTGGGTGTAGTGGTGCATGCCTGTAATCCCAGTACTTAGGAGGATGAAAACAGGAGAATCACTATGAATCCAACCTGTGTTGTGAGATCCTGTATACTGTGTACTAAATACATTAAAAAAATCAGAAATCTGTGCACCACCTGATCCTGTTCTTCCCCACACTCCCTGTAATCTAGCCCATCATCAGGCCATGCCAATTTATAAGATAATCTTCATGTTCCCTCTCAATACTAAGGTCCATATTTCCTAAATATGATGTCTAAGAGTTAGTGACTTCAAATGCCTCTAATAACATACTTTAAAGATTATTTTTAAATGGAGAGTTTGATTGGAACTGGAAAAATTATTTAAAAGCAAAGAATAGCTGTTATCACACTACTTCTATGGATGTTTAGTGGGATAGGTAGCCAAATAAATAACAATAGTGTTGATCAAACCAAATTAAGCAGGTTTTCACTGATGTTCTCAATATGGTTTTTACTCCAAGGCCTCTGAGAATTTTAAAATTCATGATAAACATGAAAGAAAATGGCTTGGATGTCACTTATTCACATCTTTCTTGTTTTGCTTTTTTTGCTTCTTTATTTTGTTTTGGTTTTGGTTTTGGTTTTTGATTTTTGGTTTTAGTTTTGTTTTTTTTTTTTTGTGTTTGTTTAGCCAGAGCAAAGTTTATTCAAGAAAGTATAAAAATGAAGAATAGAAGAGAAACTGGCTCCAAAAAGCAAGCTTGGGTGAGTAAAAAGACAAAGGATGAAAGCAAAAATAAAGGTATGAGCTGCATCTGGGAAACACAGCATGAGCTATTGTAGAAAGTTATGATAACATCGGTGTCCATCTATACTGCCTAAGTTTCTTTTTTTTTTTTTTTTTTTTTAGTACCAGGAATTGAACTCAGGACCCTGCACTTGCCAGGCAAATGCTTATTCTACTGAGCTATCTCCCCGGCCCAGTGCTGTCCAAATCTTGAGGAAACCCATGAGAGCATCTACATTCAGGTCCTGAGAGGCGATCCTGGCATCCCATGCCTCAGGCTGACATCAGGTCTAGGCTATCTTATTCAGAACTGTTTTGCACATGTATCCAGGATCTTCTTAACAGGTCATGCCTATTGCCCCAGTCAGATTCTGCCATGCCATCTTCTCCTGTCTCATTTCCCTGAGAGATGCAAACCCACATAACTCTTCATGGGAGCTGAGTGAGGCTTCTGTCACCTCTACCTTCTTTAAACTGGAAGGGGCTGTAGACCCTACTGTTTATGATCATGTGTCCTCCAAATCCCTAGGAGTGCTATGGCTGACTGCCTAGGTCAAAGGAAGGAAAATCTCTCAGGAAACAATGAGAATAGAGTTAATGACCATTAACCATCACTATTATCTGGAGGAGCAGGTCAAATTTCTGTACCTCTGGTAGCAGAAAGGTATCTTGCTTTTTGAAAAGAGATCTCAAGGCCTCCAGAGTTGAAAAAAGTGGCATCTTCCTTCTGAATGGTCTTGTTCATCAGATAATTGAGGCGGAACTGGCTTTATTCTTGCTTTGTTTTGTTTTGTTTTGTTTTTTCTTTTTGGCCTTAAACTCATCTTGAGTTCAAACTCACATCCACCCCCCTGCCTCATCCTCCTAAGTCCTAGGGTTACAGGTATGCACCACCATACCCCGTATGAATGGCTTTATTCTTGAAAGATAAACCCTATTATCTATGTCTGCTTCCTTCACTGCAGTAAATGTGGTGAAAATCACTGATAAGACACCTTTCAATTTTGAGTTTAGCTAGTTAGCAGTTAGGTGATGAGGTTTTTATTCCAATTCATTCTCTGGTGGCTGATCCATCATCGTCATTTGGTTGCAGGAGGCCCAAGATCATAGCCTGGATCTTGAATCACAACTGTTACTCCCCAGGTGGAATAGTATATCCCAGCTATTTAACTTTTTGGAGAGATATTTGAGCCTTTTCTTTGGAGACTTTACATCGTTTCCTAGCTGGAAAGTTGAGTCTGTATAGTGTTATAGCCAGATAATGTCTGAGTTGGACTATAATTTTAGAATATCAGCCGGGCGTGGTGGCGCATGCCTGTAATCCCAGCACTCGGGAGGCTGAGGCAGGAGGATTGTTGAGTTCGAGACCAACCTGAGCTACAAAGTGAGCTTAAGGCCAGCCTGAACTGCATAGTGAGACCCTGTCTCAAAAAGACCAAAAAAAAATATAATAATAATAATTTAGAATATCATCTACATGCTGTAGAACACTTTCTTGTTTAAGTTTGAAACTCCTCAACTCTTTCTCTGGTTGAAAAAAGTGAGGACTTTCTCTAAACCCTTATAGGAGAGTTGTCCAAAACATTGTTGCTTTTTTCTGGAAATGGGATTCTCTCTTTCAAAGGTAAATAGATATTAGGAGTCTGGGTGTAGGTACATGCAGAGAAATGCATCTTTTCTAAGACTGTAAAGAGCTGCTGCTAGAGAATGAATCAGAATAACAACCTCGTTGTTCAGGCAGAGCTCTTGAATCTGATATTCTCCTAAAGGCTTTTCTATAGGGAGAATCAGAGTGTTACAAGTGGACTGAAAGGCATTCGAAGGCCATAGTTGAGAACATTGTGTATGAGAGACTGAAGGCCTTTAAATGCATTTTTCTTGATTAGATGCTGCTTTCAGTTAGGAAAACAACTGGGGCCTTTTAGTTTTATAACTATTAGCACAGCAGAATTTTTCCTACGTGTATTTTGTTATACCATGCCGCAGAGTATATTTGTTGGATAATTTGGTCAGGGAGACCTGGTGTGGTCTTGACAAGTAAAATCCTTTTTGGCCTTGTCTGGAATTTGAGAAATGTGCCCAATTTAACTAGTAAATATCTTTCTGGTGAGGGAGCAGGGCACTGTGGTACAATTAGAAATTATGGTTAAACATTTGGCCTTCAGGCCTGAGTGATAGCTCAGTAGAATAAATGCTTGCCTAGCAAGTGCAAGGTCCTGAGTTCAATCCCCTGCACTGCAAAAATAATAAATAAATAAATAAATAAATAAATAAATAAAATAAACATTTGGCCTTCAAAGTGACATATCAGAGGAAGTAGAAGAATCTCTATCTAGGTGTCCCATCAGCCCCAACTATGGCTATAGATGAAGAGAAGAGTTTTCCAGGGAGGAAGTCAAAACAGAATGAGCTGCCTCTGTATGAGTAAGTAGTTGAATTAGTTCGCCCGTGATATCTAAATTTACCCAGGCTTCATCTGGAGGAGATGGTGACATCTGTGGACTTGAGCATTACAGGCTCTCCTGAACTTCAGTTTTCAGAGCAGAAAATGATGGTTCTGGCTGGCCCAGCCCCTCTCTGGCAGTGGGCACAGCCAGACTCCAGTACCTGAGCTGGGCATGTTAACTGCTTCATGTGTGGCATGGGGCTCAGGTGGAGGCTTGGTGCAATCTTGTGTCTGGTGTCCAATGTCCTTGCCCTTGAAACAGGAACTCTTTTCTTGGATGCCCCTAGATTTTCTTAGATGATCTGGGTGAGCTGAAAGCATTACCAGTTGCAACAGCTATAATCTTAGCTTTGCTCCTTTGTCTCCCTCTAGGCCTCAGGTATTGGACACATAAAAGGCCATGTCCAGCAATTGAGCTATAGCATCTGTGACTCCATCTGAAGATTTGGTAGACTCCAGCAGACATTTGGGGCTGGCTGACAGTTGAAGTGCTGTCCCATGAGTGCTTCCTCCTCCCTGGAAGGTGGATCTATATTAGTATGCTTGCAGAAAACCTCTGCTAATCAATGATGAAACAGAGCTGGGTTTTCTGCACCCTATAATAAAGAGCTCAGAACAAATTTTGTTATTATTTGCATTTCCCCAAGTTTCTCCCTGGATTCCTGTCATTCTTCATTAAATATTTCTCTTCCTTGTGGCATCTGCTAAATAATAAATGCTAAATTTATCACACATCTTACCTGCACCTTATTTCCCAGAAGAACACCAACCAAATCTTCATAGAAATATCAGACTTTCTTGATGGTTTGTAGAAGCAAAGCTCAATAATTCTGTCTCAGTTACTCTTCCCTTGTTGCTGGGACAAATATCCAGCACTCAAAATGAAGGAAAGATGTATTTAGCTCACAGTTACAGGAGGGTTCTGTCCATACTCAGCTGGCTCCAAGGCAGAGCGGCCCATGGCAGAGAGCAGCAGTTCATGGCAGCAGCACACAGCACAGAGCAAAACGGAGGAGGCAGCAGCCCCAGTGGCTGCAGAGAGCAAGTCTGTCTCCCTTAAGCTGTATTCAGGTTATCCACCCCAGGCTGGGTGTAGCACTCACAGCCATAATCCCAGAAGCTCTCACACCCATAATCCTAGCAGTACTCACACCATAATTCCAGCCTTGGATCAAGAATTAATCACAAACTGTAGAACTGTTCCTCAGTGACTGCATGAGGGGGGACAAATACGTACAACCCATAACAATATCCTACCAATATAAATCACTTAGGATCAAAGATTAGACATCTCCTGTATTAAAATCCTCAATCTACCAGGAATTTGCCATTGTCCACCACTGGCCTCTTACCCCAGAGTCCTAAACACTGCCTGTGCACTCTTTACTCCCTATCCTAATCTCTCATTCCTCACTACATTGTTGGATTTTCCTCCCCCTCTCAAACTGTTCAGTCTTTATTTTAAAAATAAATCATATTATTTACTTGATCTCTTCACCCCTTCCAATCTGTAACAATATATGTCTACTTCCCAAGCTATTTTTTTCTTTAATGTATTTAGTACAGTGTCTACAGGGTATCACTACGTAGATTGGACTTGTAGTGATCCTCCCGTTTTCAGCCTCCCAAGCACTGGGTTTACAGGTGTGTATCACCAGCCCAGTCTCAACCACTGTCTCAGCATGCCCCAGGGGCAGGGGCAGCATGGTATGCCAGGGATCAAACCCCAATCACTGCGCTCTGCCCAATTTCCAAACTATTTTTCAAAACGAAACAACTCCTTCAAGAGAGGAGCTCAAGATTTGCTTCTTAGCTGCAAAGGTAAATTGCTGAAATTTCTTACAATCAAGAACTGAGTTATTTTGGTAGCAGTGTCTTTGTTTAGAAAATTTTGATTATAGGACCCTTTATATTTTTAACTGTTTTATTAGTACATATTTGCAACAAATAGTGACTACATTCAATGTGGAGAGTTGGTGCATGTATGTAACACATCTTAATTCTTTTTTATCTCTTCTTCCTCCTAACAGTCCCATCCCTCCATCTCTTGGAACACTTTTGTTCCATTTCAAGACATAGTCTAAGATTTATGTCTCACAGAACACTTTTGAATCACAAACTTTATTTTTTTTTTTTTTTTAGTTTTTCTTTTTTCTTTTTTTTTTACACACAGGGTCTCACTATGCAGCCCACATTCACAGTGATCCTCCTGCTTTCTGCCTCCCTAGTGCTGGGATTACAGGCGTGCGCCACCACGCCCAGACTCCATCGCCGGCTCAGCACACCCGAAGGCGGGGCCAGCGCGGCAAGCGGAAGCAGAGATGGAACCCTGGCCGCTGCTGCTTACCTAAGCAAGCGCTTAGTCCGCTGAGCTATACCGCCAGCCCT
>PVKA01042035.1:0-17676 GCA_004027165.1 Ctenomys sociabilis
AATTTCTCGGTCCTGGAAATTGAATATTATAGTGTCCTTTTCAAATGAGAAATTAATTTCCATCTGATATGTTTGGGTTCTTTTTTTCTGAGGAATGAGAGATAAGGGAAAAATGGCTCTAAGTAAATAACCAACATGTTTCCCAAATATTCATTATTGTAAAGCACAAGAGAGCAAAACTGGTCATCTCCTGTGTAGGTCTGCTGGAGTCTCCATTCAAGTCTTCTGATTTTTGTTTCTATAAAAGAAACCCAAGTGATGTCGCCTCATTTCAAGTCAGTTCTGTAGGTTGCATAACATATCTTAATACACTGTATGGAAAAAATTAAAGCTAGCCTTAGATTTCTTTGTTTTCTATGGTTCTTGTTGTACAGAAGAAAGACTTAAACTGTAAATAATGTATATTTAATAAAGAGAGACTTTTGTATGATTTTGTGTGGAAGACAAATGTGTCTGGCTGTGTTGTTTTGAAGGAATGAAATGGTGAAATAATTAATCACTGAGCTCTATTTTTTTCCTTAGTCCATTAACTTCCAGACAACATGACCTGTGGGTTTGCTGGAGAAACATGAAACTCTCTCTCCCTGGGCTCATTGATTTCGACATATCTAAAATGTTGTCCTGGGTCTTCTCACCACTCAGCTGAGTTACCCTAGACCAGACTTCTGGCTCAGAAGTGTACATGAGCAAGCTGTCTGATGTAGTAAGAAGTCATGTTCAGGGTTCTGGTGCCACCTGGCTTTAGCCTGGCACAGGACACCTGCAGCCACTCCCGAGACACAGTCAGCAACCCCAGCAGCTGTGTATCTCAGCTCATCCTGACAAAACCTTTTTGCACAGAATCCATGTGCATGAAAATGGCTGTGATGTTGGAGAACCTGTCTCGTGGTATCTGTTAACACTTTTACATATGGGCACTGGATGCAGAATACAGAAATTAAAAACTTTTAAGGGTTTTGAACACAGGAATTATCTATCAGATATATTTTGTTAAAAGTTGGACCATTTGTCAACATGAATGAGGCAAAGAGAGTAGTCAGAGCCATTCAGAAACCTAGGAGGGTAACACAAGCTTAGACCAGGACTACGGTAATGATAGAGTTTGGAAGATTAGGTGAGTTCAGGTACAACCAAAGGCACAGCTAATGAACTGCAAGATGAGTATGAGAGGAACAAAAGAATTGGTAATATTAGGTTTTTTGTTTTATAAAGTGAATGGTTAGTAGAAGAATTTTGGATTTCTTCTGGGAAAGAGAAGCTAAAAAGTGAGAAAGATACAAGTGAAGATTGAGAGTATGAGATTTTTTAAAAATCCAAATAAGCATTAAGTGTAGATGACAGACAGCTGGCAGATCAGGAGCAGTCTGGTCTGCAGAACTCTTAGGAAACACATGCATGTGTATGCAGACATCTGTGTGTGGCTATACAAATGTGTTTGGATGTGTGTTGAAATTTGTCTTATCCTGGTAGAAATTTGTAAATAGAAATAGAGCTGGGGGCAATCAGTTGACTGCAGAGTAAAAGCCACATGAAGGAACTTAAAAGTGTCTCATGAGGAATGGAATAAATTATGTAATTTGGAAACCAGAAAGTAAAAAGATTCATCAGAGCAAAAGCAGAGTCACTGAAAGCAGAGAGATTGAGACAAGGGCACATGAAGGTCATTGCCTTTGGCAAACTTAGGTTACGGATGACCCTCCTTAAGCTTGCCAAATGAGAACAATGTACTCATGAGGGTATATTGCCAAATGAGAACAATAATACTCTTGCCAAAAGAGTATTATTTTGAATCAGTTGAAGGGGTACAGAAGTAGAGAGACCCCATATTGAGATTCAACTCCGTAGAACACAGGAAGGATGAGTGGATGCTGGATCCAGGGAAACCAGGGTTCACATTCCACAAAGGTCTCAGCTTCACATTTTGTGACTTGAAATAAATGAACCGCTGTGATCCTCACTTTTCAGATGAACAATGAGAACACAAACCCACCCAAAGCTTTTCCAGATGAGGAGGATGAAAGCCAACAACACTAGGAAGCACTGAGCAGGACATATGATTATCAGAAACTGCAGTTTATTTATGTCTTGGGCACTTTCTTTCTTGTCTTTGTAAAATTTATTTTATGAAAAAATAATACAGAGCCTAATCACTTCTTTTTTTTTTTTTTTTATTTTGACAGAGCAGAGGATTGAACTTAGACTCTTGTGCTTGTAAGGGAAGTGCTGAGCCATCTCCCTGGCTCGCCCCAATAACTTTCTAGTTTCTGAAAGGGGGTACATGTCACAAGGAATCAAACTGAGGGAGGTGGAGTTAAGAGAATGGAGTTTTCTTCAGCCCAGCAATTCAGTAGTTATCTTTGAGCAAATTATACTGGAAATAAGTTTGAGTTCCACTTTTGCCTTTTGCTGTAAAGCAGAGTTATGGCCTTGAATAAATTATCTGCAGATAAACACTGAAGAGCTTTCTAGATGTCCCATGTGAAACAATGAGAAGATATGATTCGAGAAATCAATTATCTGAAAAAGAATATTTACTGTAATTTGTAATATCAAAGAAATTGACCTTACAGACTGAGTCTAGACAGGCATGACTTCAGATTGTAGCTATTCCCATTAGTAGCTGAGTGGCAGTAAATAACTAATTCTTTTTTCATCTCTGAGATTTCTCACCATTCAGAAGATTTAAAATACTCTTCTTATACCCAATAAAAGCACTAGTTGCCCTTCTTATCTCTTACTGAGCTCCATTTAGTGACAACAGAATCACAGACCAAAATGAGGGGTCCACAGAGCACAGTGGTACAGAGTCCTTCCTTTCATATCTGTATTTGGTTTGACCCTACAAACCATAGGAGGAAATACAGCTTAGAGCAAGCAGATATATAATACTGTTGTAGGCAGCTAAATTAGATAAAAATATTATAGCCAGACAGACAGGGCCAGGCCCTCAAACAGACAGTATGGAATACAAGGGGACTTGGCCACTTTGGAAGAAACAGACACTCCCATATGGGCCACACCTCAAGGCAAAAGAGAAAGCGCAGCAACATACTTCCCTAGGAATGGGCATCAGGGATTTATATTTTAAGTAGGTATCTATCACTTTGAAAGAGCCCAGATGAGTCACTAACCCAACCCCCGAACAGGAAGAGACCCTGTCTGGTATTCATGCTGGCTTGCCATGTGACTCACTTCCTCATTTGCTACTGGATTTGATTAATTTTACCTGTGCAGTGGTACTGGTAACCTCATTGGTTGACTACTTGTCCCACCTCATGCCCACCTGAATGAGTTCCACCACCTTAAACATGCCTCACCATATGCTTTTCCTGTATTAAAGTCCTTAGAAGAGACAACTTCTTGGGGACTACCCACTTGGGGCCCCTTCTTGTCCATTTCTTGGACAGGAGATTTCTTTCCCCGAATAAATATATTCTGCTCATAACCTCTGTTTGTTCCTAAAGTTCATTCTTCAGTTTTAGAGAACAGGAACTCAACCCAGGTACTTTGAAGGTTGAGAGTTTCACTTTTCCCCTGTATCAAAATGACTGACATCATTTTGCTCCCTGTGTCAATATGAGGGAGGGCTCATGCCACAGTCTCAGGATGCTATTTCAAGTTACTCTAAACTATGTGGTACGTGAGCAATAGGTGTTAGTTTTTAAACCTGTGGGAGGTCAAAGTCCGTTGAAAGTTTCCAGCCTGCCAGGTTCCAGACATAGCCCCATTTGGGATTTTATGAGCCACTTTCTCATTGTGTCCTCCTGTGGTGAAAAGACAGGAGGGAAAATTAGTTCCTTCAGAGCACCAGTCCCTTCCATATGGGCTCTACTCACACTACCTCACCAAATCCTGAGATCCCACCTTGTAGCACTGTCACCTTAGTGGTCAGGATTTCCACAGAGGAGCTTTGTGCTCCACATTCAGCACATTGCAAACTAAATAGGAATTTATTTCAAAATTCATGATAATTTAAGAAGAAAACGTTTTCTGAGCCACACTTTGATCATCTAGATAATCTCATAGTGCCTGAGCCTCTGCACCAGAGGCTGGGCCTCAAGGCCTCCTTCTATATGCACTCGACCTGTGGCTTGGCTATGTCTGCTGCCAGCATAACAGGACTGCTAAAAGCTGAGTCACAAGTGAAGATCCATCCCTGAGGAGAAAACATGAATGCCAATGGCATGCCTTGCTTGGTGCAAAGGTAAGTCCAGTTTTAGCTGAGTCCTGCAAAAGCTCCCTGTGTACAATGTAGCCTTGGAGAATTTCAGCCTGCCTTGCTCTCACTAGTGTGGAAGAAGAGGTCACCCTTGGAAAGCGCAAAGGGAGACTGTGAAGTTGAGCTCAGAAGCTCTCTCCCCTGGACTTTGTCCTCCTCTCTCAGGGTCTTTTATTGCATATGAAGCTCTTACTGAAGGCATAAGAGAGAGCTACTGAATAATATATCTGAATCAGATATGTTATTTTCACATATGAAAGTGCTACAGTGAAACTTGAAGGCAAAAGCAGGAAAGAGTTCTGGAGATGGGTGGTGCTGGGTGAAGGTTGCACAGGGTGCCTTATACCATTCAACCTGACTTTATTTTTAATGTATTTGATACAGGGTCTTGCTATGCATTTTGGACTCACAGTGACCCTCCTGTGTTTGGCCTCCCCATTGTTGGGATCACAAGCATGTGCCACCATGCTGGGTCTCAGTGGCCCACTCAGCGAGGACAGCAGTGAGGCCAGCATGGCATGTTGTGTCAGAACTTGACATTAAGTATGGGAAATTTGTTCTGTGCTTCTACCGTAATCAAAAATTGTAGGAAGAAAGCTTGGCTTTATGAAGAGGATTGACATAAGAAATAGTCCCATCAATGTGTAATAATAAATGCAGTAACCAACAATTTCTTGTGGATTTATTTTTTATCCTATATGTTACATGACACATAATGTTGTCATAATAAAAACCCAATAGGTGATATTTTTCTACGTTGTAGATAAATGTGTTGAGCCTGTGACACTTAGTTTTTTAAATTCAACTTTCAGTGTTGTAAACACTGGGATTCAACATCCATTTTGTTAATGATTGCCTTTGTCTTTATGAGCAAGGTTTTTATCCTGTGACTCTGTTTCTCAAGAAGAAAACAGGAATAAATTACCTGTTTCCCAGAAACACATAGCTGTCTATTGGGGGGGGTCTTTAACCTTTTCTGGCCTCCCACACACCCAGTCTTGCTGCTCGAGCAACCAATGTCTGTGGTGACCCCAGTGCCACTACTCTACTCAGAATTATGCTCAGTGGAATGGACAGGAAACCTCTTTTTAGGGAGAAATGCAGGGTACTAAAGAGCATTGTTAAAGGCCATTTGTGTCAACAGGAGTCCTTTTCAAACCACTAGCACAAACCCAGTGAGGAGCAGAGACAGCAGCAGTGTGCCTTGCTGGTGTCACCACAGATCTGCAGGAGGACCCTGTGGTGGCCCAGTCTCAGGCCATGCCTTGGTGACCAGCAGCATGGCTGGCGATTTCTTGTCGATGTTTAAAAGGGCAGGACATCCTCCAGGAGAGTAATTCTCACTTAAAGCCTAGAATCAAGCCACAACAAACATCTTTTAGCACATAAGCTTCTGACTAGGTGGCAGCCAAGGGCTCTTCCTAAGAAATAGGAATCTCTGAGCGCACCAGTCTGAGAGCCTTGGGGGGACTGTGGGCTCACCGTGGGCTTCCAGTACAGCATGCAGCTCATCAGCCAAGGATACAGGGCTGGAAGCCACCATGTGTCAGATGGTCCATCTTCGCAGTGTACACTGTAAGTAGCAGCTAAGCTAAAAGCACGGGTGTGCAGATGTCACTGTGGCATGAGGCAAATACCCAGTAAGGGTGTAGCTGAATCAAATGGTACCCTGAATCCTAGTTTTTTAAGGGTTCTCTATACTGATTTCCATAATGGTTGTTCCAGTCTTTACTCCCACCCACCATGGAGAAGGGTTCTTTCTTCCCCGCAGCCTCTCCAGCATTATTGGATTATTTCTTGATGATAGACATTCTTTTTGGAGTGAGATAGAACCTCAGCCCTGTTTTAATTTATCTTTTAAACAAGCTGTAATGATGAACATTTTTTCATATATTTATTTGCCATTTATATTTCTTACAAACACACTGGGTAAATCTTGGAAACAGCCAAAATGCACATCAATGGAAGAATAGACAAAGAAGACATATATATATATATATATATATATATATATATATATATATATATATTTCAGCCATTTTTTTTGCAGAACTAGAGATTGATTTCAGACCCTTGTGCTTGCCAGGGAAGCACTTATTCCACTGAGCCAACTCGCTGGCCTCATAAGAGGCATTTCTAAGCAAGTAGATCCAGCTTGAGACCATACTCTCATATGAAAATAAATTGGACCCACATGTGTAAACATTGAATTTTCTCCCTGGTGTGAAAAAGCTGAAAGAATAAATAAGGACCAAAATGCACAACAAATGAGATGAAATGGAAGGAAAGTTTTCAAAAGGAATGTGGAACAAGGGAAGGGGAAAGGAAGGGAAAAGGAAAAAAAGACAATGATACTAAAGAAAAGGCAACCTGGAAACACAGTTTTGTAAGTAGAGGGGGGAAGAGGGATTGAAGGAAAGAGAGAAGCTTGGGACAAAAAGAGGTACCAAGGGAGATCAGATAAGGGCCAGCAAGAGAGCTCAGCAGATTAAAGCACCTGCCTAGGCAGACTCAGGATCTGGGGTTTGATCCCTGCAGCACCGTGCCGGCCCCACACCCGGGGCATGCTGAGATGGCCACTGAGACAGGGCATGCCTGCAGTCCCAGTGCTTGGGAGGCAGAAAACAGGAGAAACACTATGAATCAAATCTGTGTAGTAAGACCCTGCAGATCCTGTACTAAATATATTAAAAAATGTATTATGTGCAGGTCAAAATTTCCTATGATAAGTAGGATCATTATGTATATTTAAAGTGTAGCAATAAGCACATTTAAATAAAAGTGGCTAAACATACCAAACTGCCCAGCCAAATCAGGATTAATGGGTGCATACATGCATACTGGTCCTCTATTGATCCATCTTCTATGTAAAGGTTTCTTTGTATTTGTCATCCTTTAGGATCCATAAGAAAGCTTTAAAGTTTACTATATATGGAACATTCTTAATTAAAAACACAAAAAATAAAAATTCCAAAATTTAAAATTTGTGGGACACCAAAAAGCACACCAGGCATGGACAGATAATTTTACCTTCCTTAGTGTGAAGGTCACAGTGCAAATGCTAGTGTGCTAATGACACTATAAAGTGACCTTTAGGCTATCTGTTTACTATGTAGAAGAAATATAAAAATTCTATGTTTAGACTTTGAGCTCATTCCCAAAGTATTTCACTAGACATGTGAAAAATACCATAAAATCTAAAAATTCAATGTCCAAAAACACTTCTGGTCCTGCAAATATCAGCAAGGGATATTCAGCCAGTGTTAGCATGTTCCATGTCATCTCTGTTTTACATTCTCTGAGACAACTATTAATTTCCCCGAATTCTCCCATGGGATCAACGAGTATTCACCAGCCCTCGACCTGAATTTTTAGTGATGTTACAGGAATAAAAACCTAACAAGGTATGGCAGGATCAGTGCCTGGTAGCCAGGGGCCACAGCTGCATGGAAGTGGTCAATAGGTCACCAGGAAGAGCAGAGAGTGAGCACTGTGAAGAGTGGCCTGGGTCTCTCCTCTTCATGCATAAACTAGCACCTGACAAGGGAGGTGTTGTCACAACCATGTCTCTAAGGTCTGGATGATGATTAAAAGTTAGTAAAAAGAAATGACACTTAAGAGAGAGGAAACAGCATTTGAAAGAAGACAACATTTGAAAAAGTCATTTGAGAAAAGCTCTATATAGGTTAGAGTAACATTAAAAGTTGTGATTCAAAAATGACAGGCATCCCAGGAGAGATACAGGCATGACCTTTTACATCCCAGTTTCTGCATTGGGAAAAGGACAGCAAATGGAGCAAATAAGACACTTGTAAAGGTAAGGTAGTATTATATTGATTGTACACCAGGTCCAAGTTAATGTGAGATGGCATATTAGCGTTCTCCAAAGAGCCAGACATAATAATAGAGATACGGAAAGGGAGAAGAAGAGGGAGAAGACGAAAGAGAGGAGAAGAGAGAGGAGAGGAGGGAGAGAAAGGGAGAGGGAAAGGGGGAGAGGAGGAAACAGAGAGGGAAAGGGAGAGAGGAGAGGGAGAGAGAGAGACAGAATTTATTAGGGGAGCTGGTTTATACAGCTATGAAAATTGAAAAGCCTCAGATAGGCTTTTATAGACTGGGGATGCCAGGCCAATGGTTGTATGGCTTAGTCCAAGATCAAAGACCCCAGAGCCAGGGAAGCCTTGGGTACAACTTTGAGCCTGAAGTTGAAAGCTTGAGGAATGAAAGATCACTGGGAAGAGTTCTGCAGTCCAGATGCCCAAGATCCAGGGATCTGAAGGTCCAAGTTACAAAAGAAAAAGTCAACCACACGTCTCAGAGAAGAGGACAATTTGCTACTGTCCTCGGTGCCTCTGGGCTTCCAGGTCAGTAGAGGAGGTAGTGCAGACTTTCCCAACTTGCTGTATTCAGATGCACATGCTAGACTCTCTGGACACATCCCAGTTGACCCACCTAAAATAGTGGATCACCAGCCTGTTGCTGTGCCTTAAGACAGCGAGCCAACATCTGCAGGCAACCACTACAGATGGGATTGGGCGTTGGAAGATTTCAGTTAGTCTCGGCATCTCTGCCCTCTCCTGGGATATGCAAACTTGGGACAATTTCAAGCCAATGTTGAAATCCTGAGTATGCTATATTAGTGAAAACTATTTACTTGGCTGAGTTTTTATGAGTAGTTAACGAAATGAGAACTGTGAAAGAATTTCTGCACGCTGTGCAGAGTAACACAAATATTAGTTACCAATGTAGCATCTGTAAGCCACAAGGAGGAGAAAATACACATTAAGCAGAGTAGGGATGGGAAAATATTTTCTTGAAAAATGAAAAGAGAATAAATCTTTTAGGACTTAAAAACTGATCTCTTTTGAAACTAACCCACTCCACTGCTACAGTATGATAATAGTCACAGACATGACATCCATGAGTAAGTGTGGCTGTGTTAGAACTTTATGTATGAAAAATAAAACCCAAATGCTATATAATATTCATGTGCTATGATTCCTTTGATTCTTTTTAGCCATTTAAAATGCAAAAGAGCATTCTCAGCTTATCGGCTGCACAGAAGCAGGCAGTTGGCCCAGTTTGCCTTGCAGGCTGTGCCATGTAGCCTGCATTAGTCAATATTCATTGAACTTAAAAGCTAAATTGTTTTAGCCTGAGGTATGGGGAGATAACACATACATTCTTTAAGAGGTGAATACCTCTCAACTATCCACACAACCTTAGGAAATGAGGCAGGAAATGTTGAGCACTAATTGTAGAGGTGTGGGATTCAGCACTGCTCTCAAGATACCTAAGCAGGAAAGGAGAAGCGCAGAGGGGTCCCTGGTGGCCCAGCCCTGGCAGGTAGGAGCCAGATGAGTTGCATCCTGGCTGAGGTCAGTCCCTGCAAAGAGTTGCTATGGAAATGAAAACAGAAAATCCTTGCTCACTACAGAGCATAAAGCGATTTGAGTTATAGTAGAAATAAACTCTCATTTCTAATGCAATGTTGCTAGCCTGATTTGAGAGATGGAAAGGAAGTTAACAGCTTTTGGAGAAGTTTCAGGAATATGAATGGGTGACACAGTTCAGTGCATCATCACGTGAGTAAGGTCAAATAGTCATGTGACACAATGCTGTGCTGGAGAAGGGGATTTTGTTTGTTCAATAGAATTGATACTGGTGTATAAGAATGTCAATAGGAAGCTTCCACACATATGGGCTTCATATGACCAATGAGCATGCAGTAAGATATGGATTCCCCAAAAGTCTGGTCTCAGTGGAGCTAGGAAGCTATAGCTGCTGACTTGTTCCTAGCTTGGGACATGAAAATCTGGCTAGAAGGAGTAATTTAGAGATTGTGGACCACATTCTGCATTCTCAGATCTGAAATTTGGAATTGAAAGAGAGAACACAAATGAATCATCTAAGTTGAAAACAAAGAGAAATGGAAAGACTTTTAAAGATGAAATGAGAAAGATGACTTGGGTAGGCCTGACAATGCTAGGAAAGGAAAGTTTCAAATCTAGATAAAGTAAATTGACATCTAACTATTGGTCAAAAAGTTTCATGATCCACTAGAAAAGATGACTCTTTAAAAAAACTGCCTTATGAAATCCTAACAGTGTGTATGACTGTATCATTTGTCATTGGAAAAGAAAAGCTGGTCATGAAAATGTCACTATTTCAAGATCACTAGAAGAGGGGGAAGGAGAAGATCCAGAAGCAGTGTCATCTCCAGATGGGAGAAATTGGAGCTGTGCCTTATAGCTTTCAAGGGGCTTGACCCTGAGCCCTGGCAAGGACTCTGGGCCCATGCCTTAAACAAGAGACAGGCAACAATTTGAAAAGTTACACATCAAACAGGCAAAAAGGAAAGAGAGGGGGGAGATGGAGGGAGGGAGGGAGGAAGGAAGGAAGGAAGGAAGGAAGGAAGGAAGGAAGGAAGGAAGGAAGGAAGGAAGGAAGGAAGGTCCTGGAGAGCTATCAGAGTCCTCCTCTGCTGCCACCTGAAAGGGCATGAAGACATCAGGTGCTAAAACACAGACCATGATTAGAACTAATCTTGCTGGCTGGGTTGGATTCTCTTCCCCAAAGGAACAGGAATATAAGCACAGAATGGAAACAATGCAGCCATCTGTCTTCTATCAGAAAGCTTTATTTAATTCTATCTCAAAAGACATTCTCCTCAATAAGCAAAGATGCTGTAGAGTTGAGTATATTATTTTGGTAAAAGACAATCTGGAGAATTATTATCTTTACCTCAGATAATAACAATGTTATCTCACAATATTTCACCCTAAGGTGTGCCTTATTCATACCTTGTGAGAATTCTCGTTAAGGCATTCTGTGCTTATCACGCATGTAGGTAAATCTCAATAGACAGATCTACTAATTAAAGAAAACCATGCACATGGTACATTCCTAAAGGTTACTACTGGGAAACAGAAAGGTGACACAATCTGATGAACATGACGAAAGCTAGCAACTTAGATTCAGAAAGAGGGGGGATTTTAGAAGGGAAAATGAACTGGACTAAAAGAAGACCACATCTTTAATTTGAATAAAGGTCAAAAGGACTGCTTCTCTATTATAATTATTGCTAAATGACACGGCCACTCACTGTCAGTCTTCCTGCCACTGTTACTAGGATAGGTGTATTATGAGGACCTGGCTTGCCAGTTATTGATTCTATGTTTATCTTTCCATCTATTAGCTGGAGAGCAGGGATCATACATCAGTTCCTTTCTGTGTTCACTGCCAAACACACAGGAGCCTTTGGCTCTCTTCATTCAGGCTATAGAGTGGGTCAATGGTTAAATATCAGATTGAAATTCCAAGAGGAATTTCATGAGAAATGAGACTGTGACAAAGTTTCAGGAAATAATACAAGTCATTACAAAGTGTAGCCCACAAACTATAGAATTTAGTAGAGACAAAAATAAATTTTAGCCAAGTCCCTGAACTTTGAAGAAAAGTAAATAATTTATGCATTCCAAAAATAATCTCACTATTATTGCTAGCATCTTATCATCTAATATTTATTACATTTTCTTACATTGTATCTCATAAATGTCCTTTAAATCATAACCTTACATTAGGTAAGTATTTAAGCAGACCTGACCTTTCTTCTTCTCTAACTCTTAGTTAAAAATAAAGTCTTGGTCTGAGTATAATTCAGCACAAAGGGTATATACTTAACCTGTCCTATAGATACATAAATAGCTTTTCTTATAAAAGGATTCCAGGCAAATACATCCCAATACCACACGGCAGACTATCACACAAATAGCAATTCCCTTTGTGAATTTAGTTATTGGGCTAATTATTCATAGCTATCATTTTATTACTATACATACGAAAACACACGGTTGTGTTCAGCACTTGCATCACACCCACCCTGGGCTATGTGTCTGTTGGCCAGAGACAGACAGGAAGGCTAATGGTTGGTTGTAGTAAGGAGCAGAACTCAGTGTACATCATGGTCCGGGACAGCTCCGTGGAAATAGTGACCTGAAAAAGATGCTGAAAACTATGCATGAGTGCTCTAAGGAATTTTGAAATACTTCGCAAAAAAAAGAGGAGCACATGGATAAATATGATTAGAGCAATAAGGTACACTCTTCGAGTCTTGCAGTTTCCTGTATGTGGGCCAATGGAAAGAAACAGGGAATACGAAGAAGTTTTCTAACCATAATCATGCTCTTCATCCTGGGGATCTTCTAAGCTCAGTTGTCTAATTTGTTTTGGGACAAGTCTCACTATGCAGCTGAGGCTAGACTCGAGCTCATTGCATAGCCCAGGCTCCTTCCAACTCTCAGGAACCCTCCTGGCTGGCTCCTGAGTGCTGCAATGACTGGAGTGGGCCACCTCACTTGCCTTCACTTTTATTCTAGAATCTTGCAAATGGTAGGGGCCTGCAATTCAGAAGCCTGGTGGGATCCAGGCTGGACTCTCCTCCTGTCACCCATGCCCTTGGTCATCACCACTTCGCTGCAGTGCAGGGTCCTTTGTGGTGTCCAGGAGAGCACACGAGGGGAGCTTGGAACTCGCCAGGGGTCAGGTGGACGAACTGAGAGAGGCCTTGGCAGAGGGCACTTCATTGGTACTGATTTGTCCACTTGAGTCTAATCAGGTCAAATAATATACAATATTAATGGCGGGTAAGGCTGAGGACTGGTAAAATTAACCTTTGAAAAAATAGCACAAGACAAAAATGTTTAACAAATTAAAATTATTCCTTGGGTGTGGCCAGGATGAAGACATTTGTAGAAAGACACCAAGAAGTGCTTTCGGTAGGGAGGTTGAAGTAGCACTCCAACTTCTTCCACAAAGGCATAAGCATCTCCTTCTATCCCAGCGTCAGTGCTAATTAGCTAAGACTCTCTTGTCAGTATGTCAGACCCATCTTCTTTAGCACGTAAATTTAGACGCCCCAATGTGGATCAACATCTACATAAAATCACTTTTTATTTGTTTTAATAAAACCAACATAATGAAAAACTAGGGAAATATCACACTTTGCAATATTTGGCGGTGAATACCCTCTGCTTTCCTTGATTTCCTGTGAAGGGCAGTCGCAGACCGCCTCACCACACGCTGGATTACTTTCTGTCAGGTACTTATATAAACAGTTACAGCAGAATTTTGCAAAATGAATGCAAAGCACTTCCACCCTCATTTTACATAAACAGAAACAAGATAGCAAGGTGACGTCTTATGTCTAAGGTCACATTATTCAAGGGGCCCAAGTAGAGCCCAAGTAAACCACGAGCGCCATCTAGAGGACAAGGTCGGCTCAGCCCCAGGACTGAGCTCACTCCACCTGGAGGCTGGGACAAATCTCAGTATCGAAAGTCGTGAAAGGTGCGAATATAGAGCTATGGAAAGAAACTATGCTGTCATCTGCGTTTTTTTGTCCTCACAAAATGTACTCTCGTTGGCTTTGTCTTCCCTTATTTCTCCCGTGAAGACCTTCCCTGGGGACTCCATCCAAGTAAATAAAAATCCTCCCACCTTCTGGAGCCCACTCGCAGATGAGAAAAGAAGGACAGAGACTAAAGTTGGTTCACAGAGTGGACCCGAGAGGAAACATTAGGATTGGCATTATTCAGCTGGAAAGAATCCAGAGAAGGGCTGAATGAGCACAGTGCTGCTCTCCTGCTTCTGAGACCTGCCCAGGAAGATGTCAGTCTTCTTCTGTCAGCTGCTGTCAGTTTGGGGAGCACTGCTCAGGCTGGCACTGAAAACTGGGGCACGGTGGTACAAGATATGATCCCTGTTCTTGTTTTAAGTGGGTTGGAGATACTAAAAGGAAAGACTGGGGTGCATTGCTTTGTACAAATGAAAGATGGCTCAGAGGCTCTGTGAAAACTTGACAGAGACAGACAAGAACAAAGAACACAGTCCTATGATGCAGTTGTCAGTGTTCATTATACATATATGAATGATCGTAACTGTAGAAGAGACTATTAAAGAATATGATGTTAAATCTCAGCAGAAAACAGAAAACACTGCTCTGTAAGCCATGAAGTCCCTCTGACAGGCACTTCTCTCCTCCTGGGGGCTGGGCTGGGCCTGGCCAAGTCTTCCGTCTCAGCTGTTTTCCTTTAAATGGGGAGGAGATGGAGATGGATGAAGTAGTCTGAGGTAGAGTTCATGGTTCTAATATGACGAAATTGAAGTCAATTGAGAATTGAAACATTTCTTGAAGTCTTATGGGAGAATCGTCTGATATAAATTTAATCAACTTCTTATGGTAAAATAAAGAATATCATGATTACATTCTGAAGTGAAAATAAGGATTTTTTTTTCTCTACTAGCTACAGGAGCATAGCAGACACCCAAAGTTATTCTTCTGAGTTTTGTCTGTACGTATGACCTTCAGCTGTCATCCATACCCTGCAAAGGAAGTCTAACATTCCTGTACTGAAGCTAAGATAATTTAGTTTTGAAAATGTTGCAGAATTTCTCCAAGTACTTCCCCTTTTGTCACTGTCAAAAGAGAAAGAAAGCACACCTGGGCTGATTTGATTCCAAATGTCTTGATCTTCCGCAATAAGTTTAGGGAGAGAAAAAGGGGCGTCATTCTCTTGGTCATTGCAAGGCGCGGCCCAGCGTTCTTGTAAGGAAGACAGGTGGGCAGAAGGCAGTGTGACAAGTGTGCATAATCAAGATTCCGGGTGAGGCAGGGAAAGTGCTGTACTTTTCTGCCCTCTAATGGGAGAAATAAAGGGCTGGTGACTGGGCAGAGAGGGTGGGGCCTAGTGGTCCTTGGAGAGGCCTTTATGACCTTTTTATTCAATTGTTCTTTGCATCTCTGTAGGACATCTCTTTCTTTTTGATAAAGTCACAGTGAAAACTTTCAGGGGGAAGAAAGGAGGCCAGGTTCCTACCTAAGATTTTTTTTTGGCTGGCTTAGCCCTCCCTCAGGGTGGGGCTGGCAGGGCATGCAGAGCCAGGGATCTAACCCTGGTCCCATGTGCCTTCCTAAGCTTGCCTAAGCAGATGCTTTAGACAGCTCACCTGCTCCCCTACCTAAGTTTTATGACTTCCTCTGGGAAGAGAAAATGTACTTTCTCTGGCTCATAGAGGGGAGAGTAGGGAAAAGGGGAGAGAAGGGTGGGTGCAGATCAGAAAGAACTTGTGTTAGAAACCCTGCAAGTTTCTTCTCTTCCAGGTGCTCAGCAGGCCAAGGCACCATTCAGGAAATATTGTATTTTGAGTCCTGGGAACTGCCTTGTCTATCTTCTTTTGCCTTCTGCAAGGGACTATCTGCAAATCAGAGAAGGGTAAAACTGCACCTCTTGGGAGTTGGCATTCATGAAGGGATCTCCAAGTGATATAGGGGGAAAAGCAAAATTCCGGACCTGAAAGGTACCTAGGACAAGTTCATGTTCTCTAAAACTGAAGAATCAATTTTAGGAATAAACAGAGATTATGA
The DNA here is from genome assembly GCA_004027165.1 of Ctenomys sociabilis. Taxonomy (NCBI): domain Eukaryota; kingdom Metazoa; phylum Chordata; class Mammalia; order Rodentia; family Ctenomyidae; genus Ctenomys; species Ctenomys sociabilis. The sequence continues at coordinate 15,645 of PVKA01042035.1, forward strand.
GCAGAATACATGTATTGGGGGAAAGAAAGCTCCTGTCCCTGTCTTGGACAGGACCTCCCCACCCATGCCAGCCAGTGGTCCCTGGGAAGCCATCTCTTCCAAGGACTTCTAAAGAGGAAAACCATGTGGTGAGGTTGGTCTAAGGTGGTGGAGAGCATGGGAACTCACTTAGGTGGGCATGAGGTGGGACAAAACTATGTCAACCAATGAGATTATAAGCACCATCACTCGGTAAAATTGATTAAGTCTAGGACCAAATGAGGAAGAGTCACATAGCAAGTGGGCGCAAATGCAGGACAGGGTCTCTTCTTGTTGGGGGTTGGGTTAGTGACTCATCTGGGCTCTTTCAAGGTGAGTGATACCTATTTAGAACATCAATCCCTGATGCCTATCTCTAGGGAAGTGTATAGCTGTGTGCCTTTCATCTTTTGTCTTAAGGTGTGGCCCATATGGGAGCGTCTGTCTCTCACAAAGTTCCTTTTTCCTCTTCTGTTTTCCTTCATCGCAGTTGTTCCTTCCCTTTGAGCATTGTCATTCTGCTGGTCTATGGAAAGGAGTATTTAATACTTCTTTTTCTTTTTAACTTTTTTGACTAATCTTGTATGCTTATATCTGATAATCTGAACAACTAATTTTTTAAAATGCATTTGGTTGCTACAGGGTCTCACGATGCAGCTCAGACTCATGTTGATCTTCCTATTTTCAGCCCCCCCAGTGTGGGAATTATAGGCATGAGCCACTACACCAGGAGTCTGGCCATCTTTGAAAACCATAAAAGAGGAAAAAAATGAAACAAGACACAAATACCCGGGGTATATGCTGCCATCTCACTGATCCCTCAAACTAACCCAAGGAAGATGATGATTTGGGGATTGTCCTCAATGATGGGACAATGGAAAACCTCTTCAAGTTTAATTGACCTAGGGTATATATTAATGAGATGAGAAAACTGTGAACTATTTAATGTGAATGTCTCTTTCAACTCCAATGTGCTACTTGAAGTTAATATGAATGAAGAGTAAAAAACATACAAAATTCATGAAAGTGAGGAAATATTATAGTAAACTTTACTTTCTAGGGCTGAATCAAGAACTTTCGCAGGGAATAAAGAGAAATTGCTTAGAAGAGTGGCTGGCACAGGAAGGGTATTCAGGAAGTTTTGTCTTATTCCAATTCAAACGCCTTCTTTCAAGATCTTTTGACATTCTGTCTCCTCAGCAGAGATTCCTACTGCTTCTTAGCTCATGCAGGAAGAAACCCCAGGCTTAGAGAATAAAAAGAGGCCCAGGCTCCCCACCAGGAGCAGCAGGCTACAAAGTGGAGCTTTCTTTGTCTTCACAGACCACCCACCACTGCAGCTTGACTCCACTTCTTGCCATGTGATGAATGGTGGCCTCAGGTTCTCTTTGGAGGTTGAACCATACTATAAATTGCATATGTGAGGGGTACCGGTTCTTGCTCGTTTGAGTTCCCCTCCAAACTAATCACCTGCCCCTGCCCCTGCCCCCATTCATGGGATAATATCTCCTACAAAATGCACTCTTTTACCAGTAAGATGGGGGATCACCATCAAGCAGGACAGACTTGTATGTCTCGTACTCCACTCTGCTTAAGGTAACATCAATTAATTATCAAAGACTTTGTTGCTGCTGCCACAACCACATCAGCACAGGAAGAGCCTGAGGCAGCCCCCGAGCCCAAGAAGGAGACTGAGAGCGAAGCTGAAGACAACCTGGACGACTTAGAGAAGCACCTGCGGGAAAAGGCTCTGCGATCCATGCGGAAGGCTCAAGTGTCCCCACAGTCCTAGGGGGGGAGTGTTGGTTGGGATGCAAATTTTACTTGGTTTGTACTCAATTCAATTTCAAAATTGCTAAAATGTGTTTGAGCTTTAGACTATAACATTTGTTGTAATAATTGCTAGGTTGAAGTTCACCATATAAAAAGGGGGGCATGGATTTACATTGCAAAAGGTGTCCACAGTGTATTAGTGACATTTTTTCATTGACAGCTGACAAATTCATTTACAGTA
>PVKA01042036.1:0-17676 GCA_004027165.1 Ctenomys sociabilis
AAAAAAAAAAAAAAAAAAAAAAATTACCAAAATTGAATCAGGAAATGTAATGACTCTCAAGAACCCAATAAGAGTCAATGAAATATGAAATGTAATAAAAAAAATTATGGATAAAGAAAAATTCAGGTCCTGATGGATGCACAGTTGAATTCCATAAGAAATTTATAGAGGATATAATCCAAATACTCCTCAAGCTCTTCAGTATAATTAAAAATGAAACAATCCCCCCAAAATCCATCTTGGAGACAAGTATTATACTGATACCAAAATCACGAAAATATGCAAGTAAAAAAATGAATTGCAGAACAATCTCCTTCATGAATACAGATGTAAAAATCCTCAATAAAATCCTAGGATATAGAAATTAGCAAATTATCTTTATGATTATAAAGATCATAAACCTTCATGAAATAGAATTCATCCCAGGCATATAATGATGGTTCAATATTTGCAAATTTGTAAATATAATACACTATATCAATAGAGAGAAATCTAAAAACCACATAATCATCTCAATTGATGTAGAAAAGGCTTTTGACAAAGTCCAACACTCATTCATTTTCAAAGTCCTACAGAAAATTGGATTATATGACCTCTGTCTGATAAAAGCCATCTATGACAACCCAATGGCTAACATAATTCTAAATGGAGAAAAACTGAAACATTTTACTCTCAGATCTGGTACAAGACAAGGATGGCCTCTATCACCACGCCTATTCAATATAGTTCTGGTATTGTTAGCTAGAGACATTAGAGAAGAGGGGGGAAATAATAGGAATAAGAATAAGTAAATAAGCTAAATTATCAGTATTTGCACATGACATGATACTTTACTTGGAAGACTCAAAAACTCCACCAAGAAGCTACTAGAATTGATACAAAAATTCAGTAGAATAGCAAGATACAAATTCAACACTGAAAAGTCAATAGCATTCCTCTACACAGATATCAAACACACTGAGAGGGAAATTATAGAAAGAATACATTTTACAGTAGCATCACAGAAAATGAAATACCTTGGAATGTATCTATCTAAAGAAGTCAAAGATCTTCTCAAGGAAAACTCTGATAAAAGATCGTAGAGAATTTCAGAAAATGAAAAGATATTCCCTGCTCCTGGATAGGAAGAACCAACATCGTGAAGAAGGCCATACTCCCAAAATTGTTGTACAGATATAATGCAATCCCTATCAAACTACAACCAAAATAAATCACAGACTTAGAGAAATTTTTTCTTAAATATATTTGGGAGCAGAAATGACCTAGAATGGCAAAGGTAATACTGGGCAAAAAAGACAAGGCTGGAGGCATCACAATTCCTGATGTGAAATGTATTAAAAAGCTATTGTGATAAAATCAACACAATTTTTACCAATACCAGGTAAAAAGTACACCTGAGGATGAATGGAATAGAACATAAGATGCACATGTAATTACGAATGCACTCATCCACCTTGTCTTTGACTTCCAAATCAATCTAATTATTTTGCATTTGTAAGTTTAAATTATCCCATTTGGAATAATTTCTAGTAGGGCAGGAAGAGAGCACACTTTAAAGTTGAAAGCTTGCTGTGTCTCATAATTGCTGAATACCAAGCAGAATCTCGAGGCACATAGTCCAGCATATTTCAGAGAAGAGTAACTGCCTTGCTTTGAGACTCCTCTGCCAATTCTCACAATAGAAACCACACATTTATGTTTTCCATTGACTTTGTCAGTAAAGGTTTCTCATTGATTGCTGACCATTTCCCTTAATTCTTCTAATCTATTAAAGTTTCAATTAACCACTATTCCAAGAGGACAAATTATAGTTTTACTTCTTGATAATTAACAAGGGAAGCTCCTTAAACAGGTTCCATAGACACTCAATGTTACTAAACTCATTAAAAGTTTTCAGCCACATTCCCAGAAGTCTGCTTTAATGGGCCTCTGAATAATACCCCTCCAATTAAATCCTCTCCCTCCCACACTGCACACAGGGACACAGGCTGAGCATGGACTAGTGCCACTGTCTTCATTGTTCAGCACCTGCATTCCCATTGCACCAAAGGGGAAAATAATCATCTCTGCATACCCAGGCTTCCAGGCAGTCAGATGGTACTTCAGCTAACGTTTTTGACCTTTAGTGAGGACCTCATGTGCAACAGGTTTCACAGGTTTCACACTTTCTTCAATTGTTTGAAGTGCAAATAAATATGCATAGGTGAAGGATAACACTTACAGAAACAAACCCAGCAGTGGTTTATAGGGGCTGGGTCACCAACCTAACCCTGAAGCCTAGAGAGTTGGTCAAATGTCGACATTTCCTGTATTATTTTTAAAAAATTATTAAGGAACAATTTATTGACACTAAATAACTATCTACTAGATGATCTTTTTTACTAGTATTTTTTTTACATTAATTAGCATACAAATGGTGTGAAAAACTGAAGGGTTTTATTTCTGAGATTATGTTTCCCCTGATGGTTGTAACATTACTATTTCTCTGTTTGCTGTGTAATACCGATGTCAGAGTGCTAAGACATGCTGGAGAGTGTAATTCATGATATTTCTCTTTCGACTCCTTCAAGTTCCATTTTAGCTTCTCCTTAGTGCCTAACATAGCTGGCATCCCTGAGAAAACACCCTCAGTAATCTTGGCAGGCTGAAGGATCCTTTAAAAATACCATGTTTGCTTCAGCTCTCAGTTTAGAGGGAACTGTCAGCAGACGAACAGCCTGCTGTCTCCCTCTGCACTTTCTTCATGAATTCCCAGGCAGCTGGCTCTAAAAGAACCCACAGAATAGGTCAAAAAGAGGTGCCAAGGGTTTCAGGGAAGATAACATATGAAAAACATTTCTCTACAAAAACTAATACTAGTATCTTGGGTGTTTTTAGAATCTCAGGTTGAAAATATTGGTTGAATCATTCCATTTATTGTTTTACAGTTGTGTTGCCTTCTTATAACAGAGTACGGGGAGGGAACATCTTAACCATAGCACCTTACTTTATGACAATTTTTCCACTTGTGTGGATACTAGCAGAGTCAGAGGGCACAGGAGATTGGACAGTCATGCGTACTTCTCCACGTGCGTCTTGGTCACTGATCTCTGCTTACCCCCTGTCCTTCTAAGAAGGGAACCTCCTAGCACAAAGTGTCCTCCTTGGCATCCTGCATCGATCACTCTTGTCATTTGGAGCCAGAACCCATAGAAGAGCAATTGGAAGAATAAGGGTTTACCTCAGTTACCACCTGCACTTAACAATCTACTCTCTAGATCTGTAGTAGTTTATTGTGTACCCCAGCATATTTTCTCCTTGTTTGTTCCTGTCTTATTCTAAGACAATTAACAGTGGGCAGGGTAGGAGTTGGGTGAGAGAAATGCTGTCAGGACAGCAGATGTCCATTTTGTCCCCCAGGAGGCCTGCATACAGAAAATGGTGCTATGCTACCTGGGCACCAGTGCTGCCACTATACATCTATAAATGCCCCATGTGTCCACACTACATGCTATCTTCTATACCCAGCACCCCAAAGTGGTTCTCTCTAAAGAAACTGTAGCATTTGAGTTTTGTGGCTGGTTTCTCCCTCTGGGGATGCTAGATGAAGAAGTGTATTTTAGGGGAAATGATTATAAAACAGGCCGTCAAGAAGGGATACAGATCGTATTGCTGATGTCTAAGCCATGCTAGGAAACTAGCTTATGACTGAGAAATGTGGGCACTTGAATACAGCTCTAGTCAGTGTGAGTGTGTGTTTGCATCCACCACAGCCTGTGCTTATCATGTTGTTGCAGCCAAGGCTAAGGAGGGAAAGCATTGGAAATTGATAGGCAATGTCATTTTGGCGGGGCATTTACTACTCCTTGTTTGGGGATGTTTAATGAGATTATAAATTATTTTTATACTTCCTCGCTCCTATACTAGATACTTCTCAAATGTCCTCTCTCAACTGCTCTGATTCCAGTCTTGTTATTTTTACTGTCCTAGCTGTTCAAGTATTTTTTTGTTGTTGTTCAAGTATGTTTGATACTTCACAAGAGGCCCTGGCATCTAATCTGGATGCATCATCCTCCTGCACAGTGAAGCACCACAGGTGAATTTTGAAAGTGCCGTGCTTTGAGTGCTTGGCAGTGTTTGCCTCATCACTGACATGGAGCCAGAAATCAGCAGTCATACTCCAGCTGCTGTAGTGTGCACCTTGCATTCCTATCCTGAGCTCTTCCTTCAGCGAAACACGCTCTGGGATGTTCCCTAACATTTGTTTTAAGGGCTGCCCTTATGAAGGACGCTAAGGCATTCCCTTGAGAAATTAGTGAGATTACAAAGGTGTGAAATGTCTGAAGAAACCTTCTAGCACTGCTTCTGTTTCATCCTGTTGTATTGATTTACTTGCTTGCCATTATTGTTGAGTCTAACATTAGGCCTTGCCAGGTATGAAAAAGCAAAAAAAGAAAATATGTCTCCCACATTAGTAGCTGTGGCTGTGTGCTCATTGAATTTCAGAAGTTCGTGGTTCATGGGGCCGCAGAGATCTGAGCACTGCAAGGCTTGATTTAGGAAACACATGGGCTTTTTCATTGAGGTTGACATGTTGTTACTCTGGGATTCTAGTCACTTGACTGTAGGCATTCCATAAATATCACAAGATGTCCATCTCAAAGATAATAGTGCCTTATAATGCCCAAGATTCCAGTGAATTTTGGTTCAAATGCAGAGTGGTTTGTTTTTCTTCTTTTGGTCAGTGGTTAGGATGTGATAATCTGTGCTTTATCTTGCAAAGCTCATCTTCCCTTGAATAACAGAACCTGTAAGCTTATGCAAGTTGTAAACTTTTCAGAGCATTACACTAGCATTATCTGGAGTTAACCAGGCATGGTGGGGCGCAGCTGTAATCCCAGCACTCAGGAAGACCATTGTGAGCTTGAGACCAGACTGGGCTACAGTGAGCTCAAGGTGAGCCTTGACACAGTGAGACCCTGTCTCAAAAAGACAAGCAAAAAGTGACCCAGGGTTACCCCCATCTTTATTCCACATGTGACACTGACACGGAGCTTGTTCACACTCAGACTAGTTTATACACCTAGACTTTTTTTTTTTCTTCCAAAGTTATAAATTAGGTGATGAAGTGCCAGGTGTATACCTGTACCTGAGGGCTCTGTGCTGTGGCAGGAGAATTGCCTACAGCTTGAGGCTACCCTGGGTGTATGAAGAACCTTTATTAAAGAATTACAACCCCAAGGTGTGATAGTTTAGCTCACCTGTCTTAAAGCATTCCTCAGAGAACTCATTCCCAACCTCAGAGCATGATGCGCCTCTAGAGGGTTCGTCTTCTGATTGTATACTGTAATTCTTTCTAATAAATCCTTGTGTATCCCTCAGAACCTGTAAGCTTAAACTTGCATTTTTGTGACACAGCTCCATCTGACAAGGCATTCCTCTCTCATGTAAAGGAGCCATGCTTCACAAGATAAACAGTGCACTGGCCACTTCATACTTACCAAAGCTGTGTAGCACGTCTTCATTAATTTGCTGATTCATTTGTTTTCCTATGGTTAAGTTTCTCTAACCTATACATTGATAAATATGATTCAGTAAAATAGGTAACTCAAAAATATTTTAGTGATACTCGAGGGGAGATAGCTCAGTAGAATAAGTGCCTGTCTGGCAAGCACAGTGTCCTAAATTGAATCCATTGTACCCCACCCCCCAAAAAAAATTAGAATAGCAATTGTGATCCTGGGCAACAAAGGCAAGGCAGGAGGCATTACAATTCCTGACTTGAAATTATACCACAAAGCTTCTGTGATAAAATCAGGATGGTATTGGCAAGAAACAGACATGAGGATGAACGAAATAGATTAGAAGATACATATGCAACTGCAAACACACTCAGCTATCTTATCTTGTCTTTAACAAAGAGGTCAAACATTCTTACTGAAAGAAAGACAGCCTCTTCTCGAAAAACTGGGTCCCTGCATGCTGAAAACTGAAACTTGACCCATGTCTATTACCACGCACTGAACTAAAGTCAAAGTGGATTAAAGATCTAAACATTAAAACAGAAGGACTAAATACACTGCATGAGAAAAATAGGTGGAAATCTTGAAGATATAGGGTTAGGCAAATAGTTCATGAACAAAAATCAAACTGCACGGGAAATACTTGAAAGGATTAACAACTGGGACCTCATCTTATTGAGAAGTTTTTGTATGTCAAAAGAAATTACTAACAGAGTGAAGAGAAAACCCATCAATTTGGAAAAAATCTTAACTAATAAGGACTCAGACAAATGTTTTCTATCTAAAATTTATAAAGAATTAAAAAATTTAGGGCCACCAAATTTAAAGACCTAATCCAAAAAATGGGCATTTGAGATGAACACTCACTACTCAGTGGAAGAAATAGAAGAAAAATAAATACATCTAAAAATTCTCCACATCTCTATCCATTCATGAAATTCAAATTAAAACAATACTGAGATACCATTTCACCCAGAAAGAATGGCTATTATAAAGAAATCAACCAATAATAAATGTTGGAGAGGCTGTGGGGAAAAAGGAATCCTTCTCCACTGCTGGTGGGAATGTAGACTGGTGCCAACATTATGGAAATCAGTGTTGAGACTTCTCAAAAATCTAGTTCTGGAAATTGCATTCAGTCCATCTATCCCCTTTCTGGAAATTTTCTCAGAAGAAATTAAAATATCATATCAGTGATATGTGTGCATTTGTGGTATGTAAATCTTAGATGCAACCAAAATATCTGTCACATGAGGAATGGATGAAAAGATTTGTTTATTTTTATTTTATTGAAGTACAAATATCAATGAGACATTTTTAAGATACCTTGACAAGATGGATTTGATAAATTAATACATTGCAAACTGTTTTCATAATGTTTACATGATATTATACTTACAGACATTATTATACCCTATGTCTCTTATCATTAAATAGAATGTAGCTGTTTCAGTATCTTATTTTTTTTACCTGAATTACATCAGAGATTCAATAATTAATATTTTCTACCTTGTCATTTTCCTAGTGGTTGTCCATAGTACTAGAAGCCAACATAATATCCTGTCCAACCACCATTAGTGCGAATCTTGCCTCATAGAATTATGCAGAAGCACGGCTTTATCTATCCCAACTGTACTGTCCATACACACACATCATGATTCTTCCTTTCTATACCCTTTCGTCTACACCTGTCAAAAATGGGCACTCCATTGTCATTCAACTAATTTAGGTGCCTGAACTCGATGACACAATCCAACACAGTCCAGCATTCCACAATAGTGAGTTATTTAAAGAAGTTGTCGACCATAGCCATTTGCAGCTTAGCTTAATATTATGGCCCCACGATGATTATTTCATTTTTATCCTTTTCTGCTGGATGGTCAAGACCTAGATAGAGCAAGACATATATAACAACACATGAACTTTATGTTTCTTATGTGGTCAGTGAAGTCCCCTCAGGGTTTATCTTGTAGTCCTGTACATTATTCTGTAGATTCTTTGTCTGTGTCATCCATGTGGATGAGTCATGGCCAATGCTTGACCAGTTTGCTCTCTGTGAGAGCCTGAGAGAAAGTTTTCTCTCCATGTGACTCTCCCCAGGCACACTACAGAACTTCAATCTCTTTCCTCTGTGGCTCCATAATCTCCTTGTTCAGAAAATTTAGAGCTAACCCAAGTTTCATGATGTTGCAGTACAGGTTCTCCTATGTCCTGAGTCTAAGATTTGGTATTCTTATACAATGTTGTATATACTCAGCTATAAAGAAAAATAAACTCAAAGCCTTCATATATAAGTGGGCACAACTTGAAGATATACTCATAAGTGAAATAAACCAGACCTAAATGTGTAAATATATTGTCTCCCTAGTGTAAGAACACAAAAGAAGAAATAAAAATTGAAAGTGTGACACAATTTAATGGAAAGTGGGAATTTAAGGATCAAACAATGAAGAGAGATCAAGGAGCAAAACTATCACAGAAGAAATCGTACAGCCACTTCTGTTGTACACACAGCATCTCCCGTTCTTAGTTGGCTCTAGTTGCAAGCTAATGCGATCTTGCCTTCATCAGTGCAATAGTGATTCAGCAAGAACAATTTACCATCTGCAGAAATTGTTTTAATACTTCGTATCTTATGTATACATTTCTTGTTTTGTTCACTTTAGCAAATATTTAGAGTATAGCCTGCTTGCTGGACACTGTGGGAGGCTCTGTGCAGAGATTCTGCAGAACCTGAGCACTTTGTAGGGAGAACCCAATGTGACTAGGAGAGTTGGGTAGGAAAGAATCTGTCACATCTTCACCAGCCTCTTATTGCCCCCTGACCACTAATTTCCTCAATTTTGAATGTAAAAGACTTTATTGGAAGACATGAAGGAAAAGTGCAACTTTCAACAATCACCATTTTAAATATGTTAGTAAGGGAGCAGACAAACTGATAATGACTATGAATATATATATATATATATATATATATATATATATATATATATATATATGTATTTATATGGACGTATAATTTTGTGAATAATACAAAAATGCTCTGAAGTGATCAAGTGACTCCAATCAGCCAGTGAACAAATAAAATCAGAAAAGATATATAATACCTAGCATTTAAGCTCTGAGAACAAGTTTTTCCTGAGAAACAAAAAATATGACTTTGAAGATAGCAGCACAGTCCACGTAATGTAAGATATTATTAAGCTACAAAAAAAGAAACATTGCTGAGAATACAGTGCTTAAATGAGAATTTTTCAGTCCTCAGACCTTATGTACAAGAACATGACTTGGAATGACCTTTTTTGGCAGTACTTTGCAGTAGGCATTAAACCTTAAACATGAAAAAAAAAAAAAAAAAAGGAGCAAAACTAGGAAACATGGGTGGAACAAAACCATACTTTTATATAAACAAGATGGTTAAGGCAATTTTTCTATGGATTTCTGTCAGGTCTTTGAAAATAACACTTAATGGGTAGAATTCTCACCCTGAATAAGTATATAGGCTGATATCTGTGAAGTAAGCAACTACACTGAGGATAGTAATGTGTAACACTAAAACCATCCTTGAAATATCCATCACTTTGGCTAAGTGTGTACTGATTCTAATGTCGCATCAATTATTGCTATTCTCGCTTTAAAGTAAATGTTTGTAAGAATGTAATGACAAAAGAAGAGACAAGAAAAAAAGTCATAGGTTACTCATGCTACAATGTTGTGTATGGTTTGATTTCTAAATTTCTATATAAAAATGTGCAGTTTTTTTTTTTTTTTTACACATTCTGCACAGATAAAAATTTTAGAATACCTGATTGGTGGAAAACAGCAGTTGCATGTTATGTCTAAGGTGTTTGATATTCAGAGAGATAGTGATGGTAAGGCCAACTGTCTCTTTTACAGGGCAATTATATCATTAAATTTCTCTTCCGGATGGTTAAAAACTAAAATTTTCAGAACAAAAATTAGAGAATGGAGGGGTTACAATGACAGCCAATATTTTGGCTCTATCCTTTCAAAGTCTTGAGGATTCAGAACGTGAGAAACACTGTGCTGTTACATCCTGTAATTCAGTGGTGTCCCAAATTTTCTCATCAAGGAGATTATAGGCTCACAGAGCAAAGTGATCAATGATGTTTAGTGTGCCTAAGGAGAGTTACCTAGAGAGAAAACATTCTCATGCTGTCACAGAGAGCAAATTGTTTAACCAGCAACCATAACATATGCAGATGGTTGACACTGACAAAAGACCCTCAAGGTGCTGTACATGGTTCCAGGGTAAATCCAGAGAGGATTTGATTGACCTTGTCAGATTGCAAAAGTTACATTTTTATTTATGTAGGTCTTACTTTAATTTGCCCTTAATCATCCAGCAGAAAATTGTAGCCATGAGGTATAAAAGGAAAGCCATATTATTATCATGAGCTGTTAAAGACCCACATCAACAACTTTGAACATTTCCCACCTGTGCTGATAACCCAGTCCTGTTATGGACTATTGGACTATATTGAGTTATTTTGATCAACTCAAGTACCTACAATATCTGAACTGGTATCAAGTATGAAAAGATTATTTAAAGTGTTCTCCAAATACAGCTTCTGTAACAACAATGGGACATTCATCTCTGACAAAACTTAATTTTTCAATCGATGCAGAATATAAATATTAATTATAATATATTACATTATAAAGTCTTTAAGAGCCAGTAAGATAGCTCAGCAGAGAAAGTGCCTGGTTTGGCAAGCACAGGAACCGGGATTTGATCGCCTGGCATTGCATGGCCAACATTTTCTATTCCCAGGTGTGCTGAGCTTGCCACCGAGACCAAGCATGGTGGCACATACCTGTCATCCTAGCACTGGGGAGGCTGAAGATAGGAGGATCACTATGAGTCTGAGCTGTCTAGTGAGACACTGTACCAAATACAAAATATAAAAATAAAAATAAAATAAAGTCTCTATAACCAAGACATGCATTTTACATTTCTAGTTTATATCAATTCAGACAATAAATTTTTGCTGCAAACATTCAATGTTTACTTAAGTTTGCTAAAATTTTCTGTTGAAACTGATATACATATGTCTACAATACTTAAAATGTATCCAAATAAGTTTATTGGATTGAGTAGCCAATAGTAACTTTTAAAATTTACATCACACATCTACAAAAGTTATTCTTCTTTTCTAATATTATTTAACTGTGTATTTTAGCAATCTGGCAAAATCCTGTCTCAAAATAAAGAAAAAGAAAAGGGCTAGAGTGTAGCTCAATGCTAAGGCCCTAGGTTAATTTACCAGTTGTGCAAAATAATGAAGTAAAATTAAATAAACAATAGCCCTCTTGCTTGCTCCAGGGACTTTGTGTGGTGCAGGATGGGTTCCTCATTAGCATCTGGTGATCAGCGTTAAGGTCGCTCAGCAGCTGGGCCTCACCCACAGAGGCCCCAGAGCTGGGACTGAGCTCTGAAGTTCCAGAGTTGACTCGCAGCCCCACACTAAGAGGGCCAGGTGTACTGGCTTCCTATGCAAAGCAAGACTGCCCCAATGGAAATTCACCATAGAAGCTGAGAAACCTTCAGGTGCAGGAAAGGCAGACCACACGTGGGGCGCAAGAAGTTTTGGAACTTTATGTGTCTCACTGTCACCAGCACTCCTCAGGGCCACAGCCTTGCAATGCATGTCATGATTTCTCCACAAGTGCTCCTTCCATATATGTTGCTATTTATGCAAAAGTGATCAGAAATGACAAGTCTTCCAGGAAGCGCAGGTTCTGCACTTAATAGATACAGCATAGGATGTGGGATACAGAGAAGAGCAACTGTGGAGCCCTTTAGAATGCTGGTGGTGCTCGTTTTTTAAGGCATCCATGAAGGTACATGTTTTCCTCACTGCTAAGCAGTAGGTTTTACCTGGGAACTCTAGCCCAGCATTCCCATTCCCTGAGCCTGTGAATAACCTCACAACAGTGGCTATCAGATATTCTAGCTCATTCCCAGTGGCCTGCTATTCATCCATATTTCAGCCAACCAACAACATAAGCTATGAGCACTGTTGCTAAGCTCCCACACCCCTTGTTGTAAAACCAGAATCCTTCTTCGATGGGCCCATATTGGAACTTCCAACGGGTCCATGTTTGTGATCATGCACCTCATCCTTAGGAGCCTTCTGAGCTTTGGTTCTGGAAGAAATGCTAGAGATAGAAGTGGGTGAAGGTGGGTCCTGAGGAGTACCAGTTGTCTAGTTTGGTGACTGCACCAGGGACAATCATCACTGTTTACATAGCAGCACAACATTCCTTTGTCCAAGAAGAATTAGAGAGTATAGCATCATAGGAAGTGAGGGACGGGGTTCCCTCAGCCATTGAGAGTGGCAAAACTTCTTCCTTTGGCAAAATTATTTTTTTTACTTTTTTATTTTATTAAGAAATGAATAGCATTAATAGGGCAGTTTCAGTAATTAATACATTGTACATTGTTATCTTCTTAGTGGTTATCCGTAGTATAAGATGCAGACAGGATATCCTGTCCAAACACTATTAGTGCAAGTCTTTCTTCTCACTGAATAAAGCAAAGGTAGTTGTGTATCTATCCTGACTATTCTGTATATACAAATACAAAATGGTCCTTCCTTTGAATACCCTGTTCTTGTTTAGTCCTGTCACAGATGGGTATTCCATTGGCATCTAAATACTATAGGTCCGTGAATTCAGAAAAACAATCCAACACAGTCCAACAGTTCACAATAGTAGTGTGTTATCTGCAGGACTGGCAATGTCAGAAGTTGTTGACTTGAACCTTTCACAACTCAGTATATTAATATGGCTTTACTTTATATACCTCGTCTTTATACTTTTCTGCTCGATGGTTAAGACCAAGATAAAGCGAGACCTATATAACAAGAAATGTGACTTATGTATCTAATAAGGTCAGTCAAGTCACCTCAGGGTTTATTTGGCTTCATAATCTCCTTGATCAGAAAATTTGGGACACAACTGAGTTACATGTGGTTACAGTATAGGTTCTCCTATGTTCTGAGTGTTCACTGACCTTGAAAGGCTAGGGCCAAAATGTTGGCTATCTTTGCAGCCCTTTGGCAAAATTATCTTATCAGATTTAGGAACTCAATGACCCCAGCCTCATCAGTTCATCTGGTGTATCCCTTTTATTTGCAGTCATTGCTCCCACTTCAAGTGCACATACTCCTTGAGGCTGATGTCTAAAGTTGCACTGTAGTTCAGCCAACAATGAGGGCACAAACCCTCAGGAGGATCTGCCTTAGAAGACCTATGAGAGAACCTAGAGAATGAGATCGAGAGGTGACAGAAAGCCTGGAACTCTTCCCAATTGAGAGCACTTGCTTCCTTATTTTGTCCCATCCAAGCTGCAGAGCTGCTGCTTGCTGGCCCCACATCCTGGGGGCCAGTATCTTCCTCCTCAGTGTGCTGGGCTGCTTTTTAGACTCCCATGGTGCAGCTGGACCCCTGTTTTGCTCTCCTCAAGGCACGTCTAAATCTACTCAAACTGACTTCCTAAGAAAGCCTGTCTGGTAACATCAAAGATACAAACTGAAATATAGAAACTCAGAAGTAAATAATGATGAGTCACTGGATTTTTCTTTGTAAATAATATCTTTAGAAATATAGATGATGTGGAGAGAATAAGAATGAATAAAATATCAGACAGAAATGTCAGCACATACAGCACTGAACACACTTCAGAAAATTATCATTCACCTTGCAACAAATAATCAGAAAATAAAATTAGGACAACAAAGCTATTTACAATGGAATCACAAATAAAACAACGTTAACAAATACTTAAAAGATAATGCAAGATTGGTACAAAACAAGCTACAAAATATTAAAAGGAATATAAAAGATATGCTATATTTATCAACCATAAAAACCATTGCTCAAATGAAAAGTCAGGCTGGGGAAATAGCTCAGCAGTTTAAGTGCCTCCCTGGAAAGTGCAAGGACCCGTGTTCGATCCTTGGTACTGCATGCAGTGCCAGCCCTGTCTTGGGTCCACCATGCTTGCTACTGGAACTGGATGTGGTTGCACACGCTTGTACTCCCAACACTGTGGAGGCTGGGACAGGAGGATCACTATGAGTCTAAGCTGTGTAGAAAGACCCTTTACCAAGTAAATAAATGAATAACTTAAAAAGTAAATTAAAAATAAAAAGTCTCTCAAATTTAATCTATTGATGCAATGCCATCTTTGTAAAAGTTTTAGTTATTACTTCTATGAGAAATTTAGAAGATAATTCTAATGTTTATATAGAAATTTAAGAGATTTACATTAGCTGAGACAGGAAGACAGATACAACAATGTTGAAACACTCAATTTCCAACTGCAGACTTTCTATACGAGTTTCTATTCAAGGCACTTGTTATCATGAGACATATGTGCAGATCCATGAAATGGCAGAAGTGTCCAGAAATGAGCACCCACATCTACACTCAGCCATCCTAATGTTACATGAGGAACAGTGCAGCGCATCTGGTAGCTGGTGCTCTCCTGACTGGAGAGCAACACGGAATGGACATGCACCCCAAGCTTGTGCATGAGGTTGGACATGCACCTTGAGCTTGATGAAATAACTACCTTAAAGTGCCTTGGTGACATCAATAGAGGAATTAAAGCTCTTAGAAGCAAAAAGGCCCACATCAGATTAAACAGTGTCTTGAGATATATCAAAACTGTGAGCACATAAAGTGAATCCAAGTCAGACAAAATTTAATTGTACAACTTTATAACCCAAAGAACACTTTCTGTAAGTGAAGAGCTCTCTCATAGTGTAGAGGAGATGCACTCACATAACACATCTCATAAGGGCTTAGTGTTCAGAGGCTGTGAAGCAGCATAAACAATCAGAAACAAAACCATGCAGCCGGGCGTGGTGGCGCATGCCTGTAATCCCAGCACTTGGGAGGCTGAGGCAGGAGGATTGTTGTGAGTTCAAGACCAGCTTGAGCTACAAAGTGAGCTTAAGGCCAGCCTGAACTGCATAGTGAGACCCTGTCTCAAAAAAAAAAAAAAAAAAAGAAACAAAACCACAAATGACCCTGCTCAGCATCTTTACTCACACAGGAAATACACATTGGCATAACAGTAAAACACAACCTCACAACAAAGAGACTGGTGCACTCTAAAAAGTGGAAAATATAAAAATGGCAGGGACCTGAATTTGCTTGTGGAAATGGCAACTTTTGCAGTGTATGTGCGTAACAGTTTGGCAGCATTTCTAAACGTTTGAGATTGTTGTCATGTGTCTGAAGGCTTCCATTGCAATATACACACTCACGATAATTGAAAATTTGTCCACATGAAAACTTGTCCACAACATCTGTAGAAACATTAATCATAATAGTCAAAGCACAGAAATAAGCCACATGTCCACTAATTGGAGGAACAAATAAAACTTAGCAATTTTATGATTTGTATAAAGGAATGTGTTGCTGACAGCATGATATTCTCCTGAGGGAAAGAAGCCACACACAAACACCACAGGCTGTGCCATTCCATTGTGCAATGTACAACACAACATCTTTGTAGAGACAAAAATACAGTGATTGTCCATTAGCAGGGGAGGGGAAGCATAGGTGTCTGTCAACAGTTGTCTATAGAGTGCAATTCACAGGGAAGTGAGAGCAGCCCCACCTGGGGCCAAAGCTGGGGTGTCCTGTGGTGGTGTCAGTCTTGCATCATTCCTCAGAAGATTGGTGAGCAGATTCACAGAATGGGACTCTGAGTCAGGAGGTAGTGGTTTTCAGCAACCACTTTCACTTTGGCTCAGCACAGGCTGTTCTGGACAGGCTGCCTTTCTTAAATGAGGCAAGGATTCACAGGAGAAGTCCACACAGGCAGTGCCCAAGCTGGACAGGAATGTAACCCTGAGGCAGAGACATCCACAACAGTGAGGTCCAGGCCTGGGTTCTCATTTACTCTCCTAGACTCTAGGATGTGGGCAGTGGTGGTCACTCACTGGGCTTCTTTTCAGTCCACTGTAAGTGGACTCTTGCTTGGGAAGGAGTGGATTTGAACTTAAATGGCCATAGGTTAGTTAATCAGCATGGCGAGTGAGATCCCTGGGAGGTGTACAAAGCCATACAGCCCCACAATTGATGTAATGGGGCTGCACCTGCAACTGGACCAGAGGAGTTTAACAGGGGTTTCTGCCACAACGTGGGATGGTGAGGATCAAAATGAGCAAGGCTAGCTAGGAGGGGGTCTGTGAGGGGCTTGGTGCTCCCTGCCCAGGAGGCCAGGAGTTTCATCCCAGGGGGCTGCTGGTGGTTTCCTGGATCCAACTCATTTCTAGCTGTCTACAGTTTTTTTTTTTTTTTCACAGATCTTATATTCTCTTAAAACTTAAACTTTGAACTGTTAGACTTTTATTTCCCTAAAACATCATGGATAGTATAAATTATTTCCCAGAAATGAGGTACCATTTCACAGGAGTTGTTTCTTTTGCTCACACACGCGTGTGTATATCTGTCTGTCTGTTTTCAAATTTTAGAGAGCTAAATTAGAATTTGTTAAAATAAAATGGTAGGAAAGATGTTACAAATAATTTTGGTCAAGTGCGTATTCAAAGAAAGCAGGATGAAAAGGATTTCTGTGTAAAAGTATGCACTATACTGTGCTGTTGTGCAACAGGAATGAGAATCTGTCATTTGCTACATGAATAAGCAGTGAGGAACAGGATGTGTTGGGAATTTCATCCTGGGAAACGCACCCTTCTCTTGGGCAAACCTCAGGCAGGGCCAGCTGTGGTGTAGCTGTGTGTTGCTCCGTAGCCTGGAGAGCAGCGGTAGCCCCCGGGAAGGATGTCCTCATCAGTGCCCTGCTTCCTCTGCCTCAGACCGTCTGGACCCCTGCAGACACAGCTGTGTCCACAGTGCAGGACAATGTAATTCAGTGTGCAGTACTGGCACATGCATTTGTTTATGATATTTATCCCCAATACTCCTCTCATTTTCCATTGTCTGCCTCTGGTATCTTTCTCATTGCAAATAGTCTTTTTCCCTCTCTCTCTCTCTCTTTCTCTCTCCTTCTCTCTTTTGCTCTCTCTGTAAGACTCTGCTTATATGAAAAAAGATGTCACTTAGTATGATGGTCTCCAATTCCCTGCAAAGACATGGATCTGAAAGATTCACGCGCACACACACACACACACACACGCACGCACACACACACACAGAATCAACAAAAGTGAAACACTGTGTGCTATGAGGAAGGAATTCGAAGATCAAGGAAAAGGAAAGGAGTTTGGAATATAAAATAATTTAAATATATGCATATATTAATTCTCCGAAATGAATTGCATCATTCCATGCTGTAAATAGGGTATAATAAGATGAATAGAAAGAAAGAAAGCAATTGCCGAGAACATAGGCAGGAGGCACTTGGGAATAAGTACTCATAGCTATGAGTTTTGTTCTCTGAGTTATAAAACTGTTTATAAATAGATTCATGTTAATGTTCATACAAGCCTTTGAACGTATTAAAAACTACTGAATTGTACACTTAAAATATTGCATTTTTCACTCATGACTTTTACTAAAAAATAAAAAAAAATTGAGAATATTCTCTTAAGCAGAAAATATTTTATAGGTGCCAGAGAAACACAGTCCATTACAATCCAGGTCATGTCATTAAATTGTAAGATCTAAGCTTAGTAAGAAGATGAATTTAAAATGATAAAATCATGGCTGCATGGCAAGCTAAAGAATTTGCTTTGCTGTGAGAGTGGCAATGGCTGTTTTCAGTTCCCAAGGAGCCAAGGCTTTAGATATGCAGACTACAACTACATGATAACAGACTGGAAAAATAAAGATTTATCAAAGTGCAGACCCCTAGAGGAACACTAAGCCAGCGACTTGTACAGATGTGTAAACTAGAAATTCTGAAGGAGACATGTTGAACCAGGTGGGCTCACCCATTCCTGTATTTCCAGGTGCTCAAAAAACTGAGGCAAGAGGAATTAAACTTCAAAGCCAGCAGAACCTGTCTCAAAATGAACAGTAGAAGGGCTGAGGCAATAACTACATGGATATGTGAGACTGGTTTGCATCTCTAGCACCTGAAAGAGGGGGTAAAGGAGAATGAGGAGGAGGAGGAGGGGGAGAGAGAGAGAGAGAGAGAGAGAGAGAGAGAGAGAGAGAGAGAGAGAGA